>JAIEZT010000013.1:24985770-25130770 GCA_019594935.1 Periophthalmus modestus | reverse complement strand
TATTTGGTAAAGACATATCACAGGAAATTCTGTGTATGTTTCAGTAACACCTTGAATAATGGACACTACTTGCACTAACTCAATGTGTGCTTAAAACCAAATGGAAAACCATATTTACCTGTTAATACTCAAAAATATGATTATTGGCCTAAAATAACACGAAAGATAGTGTAGATTGGATTTAAAGCCTCTTTCTAGCCAAAACCTTGCCATAGCAAAAAATCAGATTTCGCTCCAAGTAAAAATGGCCAGAATATGCCTTCAAACTTCCCAAAACCATCCCAGATGTAGAGTACATATCAGTTGCTAAATAATAAAATAATAATAATCCTGCTTCAGTGTATTTATCATAACTGCTAAAACATATACCTGGTACTACTACACAAATTTATTATCACTCCAAACTCTTGTGCTTACACCTACAATGACTTCACCCCATTTAAACAGTATTTTTAATTTCTAGTTATTTGTCCTGTTATAGACTCCATAGCCTCTTGATCAGCACTGGAAGCTGTGGTCATCAGAAGGATGGTGTTTTTGTAGCACATGGATCAATAGAGCTTGTCAATAATGATGCAATCCATTACCACAGTAAGTGCTATGGCTTGCAATTACAAAGGTGTTCAGGCCACTCTAAGGAGTGAAGGACCACTACCTTTTTGGGCCTGGGGATCGCACAAATCAATAGCCGAACTCACACAACTAGTTAACAAATAATTCTTCTTCCATTCAAAACTGTTTACATCATCATCATTAGTCATCATGATTTACTTTGTCTTTATAAGGATTGCAACAAATCAGGACTCATCATAATGACATCTGTCTTCAGCATCAGTGTTGTCGTATCAGTATGTTTAAGGCGTCTTTGAGTGTCCAAAAAATCTCTTCATAAAAAATCTCTTCTATTGCATTATTATTAAATAATAACTTGTAAAATGGTAAATCCATTGACAATGCACTGTCCAAGTTTGTCAAAGGTTACAATTCAAAGGTCCGTAATACTGTAAAAACGTTGTTTTAGACGTTATTTGAATGTGTGAATTATATGTTCAGTAACCTTAGAGTTCCCTCACTGTATGAGAAGGTGTTGTGTTTAGTTTCAGCTTTGGGAACAGGCTCTGGACTCTTTCCTGTTTGCCGTAGTGTGTTCACATGGAGCTGACAGCGGGAGATAGGGTCCGCTTGTCCTTTTGGTACCACAACCTGTTTTTCTTCACAACCCCCTCCCTCTCGCTCTCTCACTTCAGTCCAGTTGTGTTGCAGGTGCTGTGACAGAGCGCAGTTGCAGTCACTCCAGGAAATTTGTGTTCTCCATCCAAAAAAACATGTTTTCACTGTCTGTGCCACATCTGGGGGGATATTTACTCCTGGAGCCATTCTTCACTGCCGCAGCATGACAACACAATATCACAGCTCATGTTAACACTCAGCAAAATCAAAACATATTTTGCACGAATGGTAACATTAAAAAGAAAGGTCATTGTGGTTGGAAATTGTAATGGGGAAAATATGGCAGTGAAGAGAAAAGCTATCTATAGTTATACAGAGACACCAAAAAAGTCATTTATGTAGGCCAAAAAGTACTAATATTTATAATAAAAGATAATAAATAAAGTCACATTCAAGTCTGTTTTTCCTAAACCCCTCAGTGCCTGTCAACTTCAAGAGGAGTTGAGTAGCCAGACTGGTAAATAGTGTTTACAGACAGAAGTCCTATTTCAAACTGTGGTTAGCACTGTCACCTCATTGTAAGAATGTCCTCAAAGAGTGCCCTTAAAGCAAGACTTTGTGGTGTTTGCACTGGGTACTAGAGTTTACCTGAACAATGAAATATACACAGTATTATAATAGGTAGGCACTCGCCACCAATAAGACTAATAAGCAGCAAGATGCGTTGGAGAAGTGCCTTTCTTTGCTTCTGGCAGGTTGCCCCTGTGGCACTGGTGTAAGGATTGACTATGCAGCCAAATTTCCCTATGGGGACTATAAACGTTTAACTTACAATAAAAAATATTGCAATCAAGAAAATGTAACTCACAAACATAAGACAACCTCCAACATCTAAGTACAAACATGTATGTGTGTTTATAACTGATGCCCAGTGGTGATGCAAAGTACCTCATTCTTTTATCGTACAACACTTAATCATGGTTCTACCCTCTACTATACCCCCAGGTGTGCTGTGTTGTTTGACCTTCACGTGGGTAGAACTCAAGAGGTATTCCCATCCCAATATGTGGGCGTTTAACCAGCATCAAAAGCTGTCAAACCAGACCCTATGTGGCCAATAGGATCCCAACCTCCACAAAGTACCTGTGTCCTTGAAAGCACCATGAATCCTGCTAGCCAAAATTTGTTCCTGAGGCTATCTCTGCACCAGTCAATCATCCATGAGGGGTTACCTACAAGGGGTTAAAACCTTTCCCATCTGTTGCTAAGGAAGTGTAGCCGGTTGTGCAGGAAGCAGGGAGAGCAGTTTCCTGTTATGAAGAGAGTTTTTTTAAGGGGTTTGCATTCATTCAGTGCTGCAACAGATGCCTGGCCAGGAAACCCAGCCAATAGCGAGCACTTTTGGTGTCCGAGAAACTGTTTTGGAAAGAGCCTTTAGGAACATTTTCTATGTGCTGGTAGCAGGAAGTAAACTGGGCTCAAAATATGGTGGGAAAACAACAAGATGCACTGGGTGTACATTTGTCATCACTTTTCTATTTGTTGTTTTAATTTTAGAATCAGGAAGGTATAAGGGACATTTGAGAGCAATTTAGTTATTGGCTGTACAAATGGACAAAACCACAGCATATTTGGGATAAAATCATAATAATAGGCAGAAGAACACAATTCTCTCTGTGTATTATTGTAAGATTAGACTTAATTTGTTAAAAGATTCATTGCACAATCAGCACAAGTGCCCTGGACACAACAGGGAAGAGGGGAAAAGGGGAAAGCTATGCACTCAACAAATATGCCACCTGTCTTTTTTACATTATGTCACAACTGGCAAGATTAAATTTGCGCAATCAATCATTAGGCTAGATATTTACCCCTATAGTCGCAATTACTCACAGCTAATTCCTAAAAGCGAGTTAAAAGCGAGACGCTGTGCTTAGAGAACATTGGATTTTTATTTTATTTTATTTTTTTCATAAAATAGCCTACGTGTGAGAAAATGTTCTTTTCCCCATTTGCAAACACGCCAAAAATCCCTTTGCTATGTTCATAGTAAAGGCTATGTTTTGGAATCGCACTCCTGGTCCACAGTCCAGCCCCTGGACGCGCAGCAGCGCCTCCCTGTTTCCACAGAGGAGCGCACCAGAGCGCGCGGGAGTCAGTGCGCTGGAGATGCTCGCCGGCTCGAGTCACAGTTGCTTCTCTGGAAACACCAGCGCTTCTCAAAGGTAGAATTTCACTGACGTTGAACTAAAAATATGAAGCGTTCAGCGGTAATAATACCCTCCGTAACTTTATGCGACGAAACGTGCTCGCGTTTGGATTAACTTTACGCATCAATTGGACTCAGAACGGAGGAACGGAGGCGAAATGAGGAGAACGAGTAACGGGCACCGTGGATGATGATGTCCCACAATGAACGCAGGTGTGTTGCACGTGTTTTACACTCATATCTGTTGACATACCACTTACCTGTCAGGCAAACTTTGATAACTTGTGTGAAATTTGGCTTAGTACGCATAATTTCTTCACTTTTGGTTAAACTATAGCCTACGCGCTACTTGATATTTAGCTTTTCTTTAACGCTATGATGAAAAGAAAACATTTACGAAATAGCAGCTTATTTAAAAACCGCATGAGGTTTAACGATGTTAATGCATTTTGATAATAAGTGGAGGCCTATTCATACACAGACTTGTAGTTTGGTCTAATAGTCTAAAGTCTGTTTTAATTAGCCGTATGTGGGATCCTAAGTAGTAAAATTCTATGAAACCTATTTAGTTAGATTCCAATTATTATAATCCAATCGGTGCACTCTGCATTAAAATGTTTGATATAATATTATTTAGGATATCCATCTCTTTATCTCTGAATCTGGACTTTATGTTGTAGCCTAAAAGAGTAAAAATTCTTGGTGACTTTTCTCCCTGCCCACACCATTGGAAATCACATCCTGGATGCTTGGCACAGTCAGAATCCTAGTGTCATTCCCTTCCTTTGTTTTTAAGACACATGTTTTAATTGAATTCTTGTTGCATAATTCATATCCTGTTGTTTGGAGTACGGTGTTGTCAAACTGGGGCCAGTGCTTCCCTTTTAGCTCCATTGTTCTTTGACACACTCAAAGGACCTGTTTAGCAGAAAAAGTGTGTTTGTGTGTGGTGTTTTTATGAGTTGGGAAGAATGGCCAGAAGGAAGTCTATTTGTAAAATGTGATTCCTATGAGCTAAGGGTTCTTGGAGCAGTGAGGGCTCCTCCTCCTGGATTAAAGACGACATTTAAAAGCACTAATGTTCTTACATACCATTTTTACATTAAGATACTGAATACAGTTATGTATAAGTTGAAGTGTGAGACAAGAACAAACCTTAGAGATAGCAGGGTGCACTGTGAGTTGAAAAGGATGTGCGTCAGGGCAGGTACTAAATAACAGGAAGACCTGGGCTGTACACAGTGTGGTGAAGTATGGGTGTGTTACTTTAATGCACCATTCCAGAAATGACACTTCAGCTCCTTCTTACTCAGCTAGACTTTGCTTTAATAAATTAGCCCAATTGCACATTTCAAACTTCTCATTTATGCTGCCTCACTAACACAGTTAATGACTCTAGGGATCAGATGAGTCATATTTCGGTTAGTCTTAATTTACATTCAAAATGAAGGGTGTATGTATCATTTTTCCAGACAGCGCTGTGTTATTGTTCCCGCTCTAAGTACCCTGTGGCTCTGTTGTTTTTCCTGCTGATAATGTCCAGTGCAGCGCTGTGCAGGTCACCGACTACCGAGCCGAGTGCGCTTCCTTTGCCACACACACACTGCTTCAAGACTGATAAAGTCATGCGCTAATTGTAATTTCTTTTGCCTATTTTCTTTTTACACAGACTTTCAAGAACTGCATGTGCCTCAACCCAAAGCTCGGAGTCATCTGACCATCACAGTGCAGTCAAAGCTGATGTCAGGATCTTGCGTCCCAGTGCGTGGTCCCAAACCTCCAGTGGCGCCCAAGCCTAAACGTCCACACAGCCTGAGTAACGGAGACCTGACTCATAGCAACGGGGTCAGTGAAGCACTCCACTTTTTCACAGAGGACAAACAGGACAAACTGGAGACATGTGAAGTGGAGGTTAGCCATGTTGACACTGGAGCGAAACAGAGTACAGAGGAAGATGAAGAAAATGTGAGCAATGATGGGGACAGTATTGGCTCTGATGATACAGTCAAAGCAGATGTTACTGAAGATGAAAACACTTGCCAGGATGTGATTCTACCTGAAAGTGGCACTCTCACTGATGATGAGAATTCCTCCACACCTTTACCTTATACTACTGACACAGAGGAGGACACTGGGGATGAAGGGGATGATCGAGTAACCGTGCAGCACGACCAAGTGGACAATACTGACAGTGAACTTAATCATATTGAACCATGTGATGAGATAGGGGCAGGTAGTTTTGAATTTGGATTCAGCCTGCTCCCCACTGTCGCAGAGGAGTATACATATGATGTTATTGGCCCTGCGGATGATGCTAGTGACACATGCGAGTCTTGTGAAACTGCTGAGACAGGAGACATAGAGGTGTGGCAACCAGAACGTGCCACCAAGGATCTCTCTGGTTGTTTTCGATTCACTGCCAGCACTGAAGATGTGTTTGGACCTTACTCTGTCATTGAATCAGTCCCAATTGATACAAGTGACACTGCTGACCCAGAGTGGGGGCAGGATGATGTAGATGATGAACCTGCAAATGTGCAAACGTCTGAAACTTCAAACCAAGAACCTTATTATGTGTCATCCGATGATGTGGACAAAATGGAGGATAAGCAGATCCTTGCAGAAAATGAGGAGACTGAAGAGAATGAACACTCAAGACAGCAGAAAGAGAGAGGTGGTGAGTCAGCTGATGAGTACGCAGACATTGATGAATCGTTTTGCCCTAAAGATGAAGATGACTTTGAGCATCTCGAGGGTGTCTCATCAGAGGATTATGTTGAGATTGGTGATGAGGAGACAGAGGACGAATCGGAAAAGAAACCTATAAAAGGTAAAAGTGCAAAAGAGAGAACTGCCAAGCGAGAACAAGCCTTCCAGAGTCAAAGAAGAAGCTGCCAGCCTCGTCTCAGACTCTGCAACATCACTGTACCGGCCGATTTAGACCTGGGACGCACCCCAGAACTCACCAACAGAGTAGTGTTTGCTCACACCACCGAGGCCTTCGAGGAGGACATAGAGGAGCTGGACTGCCATATTGTGCCTTACTATGAAGACTCTGACTCTGACAGCGAAGAGCATATTTACGAAGAAGCTGGCTTTGACTCTGAAGGGGAGAACTTTTTGATTTTAGATCGTAAATCTATAGTCACAAGATCACGGTCTTATTCAGGAAAAGTCCCAGGATATGTACCAGAAACTGTCCCGGAAGAGACAGGAACAGAATATCAAAATAATGATTACTACACTGTGGCCTTAGAGAAGAGTGAGGAATCAGAGCAGTCAAAAGTCAACACCATTATCCCTACCACCAAATCTCGCAGATTCTTGCTATCGTCTCAATCAGCCGAAGGTGCTGAACTAACTTTATCCACTCCTGCTGAGTTTGGATTTACTAAAGATGATGTGAAGATAAAGCGTAAAGATGATACTCTGTCTCTTCCATGCGTCATAACTTCTTCAGGCAGCTTCTCCCAAAAGAGTTACCATTCTTCCAGCGGAGTCTCCACACCGACATCTTTAGTAGACATCCCACCACCGTTTGAATTAGCATACATCACAAAGAGACCAGTAACCAAGAGTTCGCCTGCCCTATTGATCCACCATGAACCGTCAAATGACAAAAATAAGAAAAAGAAAACTTCATTCAAACGCTTTTTGACACTGAAGTTCAAAAGAAAGTCCGATTCAAAGGGTTTCAGTGATGGAAGTGTGCGTTCCTCAAGATCGTCCTCCGAGTCAAGCCATCACGGGCCATCTAGAGTGATTGAACTTGATCGGCGGAGCACTGGTAGTTCTCCTCAACTTCATTCTCGTATAGTGAGCCCCCAGCAGCGCTCATCGGACCTACCATCCACCATTGTCCTTTATAAAGACCAGCAAAGGAAGAAAGGTGAATTGAAATCTTACGGAAGGGGCGTATCAAGAGTAGAATCTTTTGAAGAACGCTCACGCCGCTCCATGATGCCGCTGCCCCTTACCAAACCACGATCCATCTCCTTCCCCAGCGCAGACACTTCCGACTATGAAAACATCCCAGCAATGAGCGCAGACTACGAGAATATTCAAATCCCTGGAAGGCCAATCAGATCGCACACTGTCACTGAATTTTTTGAGAATCCAAACCGGACAACAACGCAGTGCAATGACAACGACGGTTATGTGGATATGAACAGTTTCCCTGGGATTGAGAATAAAACAACATCAAAAGTGGACTCGGAAAGGTAATGTACATGAATATTATTATTTTTCCTCCAAACAAGTAATCATGACTTTTACACACAGCATCAGCTATTTCAGGTTAACAAAAGAAGATTACCTGTCTTCTAGCATTCAATTTGGCTTTTGATCTGGCTTTTCTGTGAGATGCCATTACTGATAAGATAACCTTCACGTTTACCCAATCGTTCTACTGGCATTTGATCCCTGGTTGCTGGATTTTGCAGTATTTTATTATAAAAATGTAAAATATGTAAAATATGAATTATGAAACACATAATTCATATTCATACGTGCCTAATTGTAATAATGTAATGCAATGTCATGTTTTATACTTGGTCCAAAGTATATATGGTTGTATCTGAGGTAATGTATTTTTTTTGTGAATAGGTGGTTTTAGTATGGTCAAATTTTAAGAGTGACACAAGCTCGGGTCTTGTACTGGGGACATTCAGTATTTGTGAAGCAGCCTGCAGAGTTAGGCATCATCAGCTTTGGAAAAAAAATGCCTATGCCTAAGGGACAGATTACAGATTTTTTTTCATTTTTAGATTTAGAGGTCACATATGGTGGCCGTCTTCCTCGAGTACATTTCAGGTGATAGAACAGGTGATGGCAATACGGGTAACCCACTGAGCTCAGGTTATTCACTTTACAGACTTCATTATGCACTGCAATTAAAAGTGTGGGGTCGAGACATTCTGTTCTATATAAAGACGAAGTGATGAAGCATAGGAAAGAGGTGAGAATGCGAGAGAGGTGGCTGTGTTAATAGGTCACAAAGAGACCGAACATAAAGGTGCTATAGGTAAAAAACGTACAAACTGTAAGTGAACCGAGCAGTTGTGGTGTAATTGCTCTCCTGTAGCTGACACTTACGGCTAACTTTAGTAGAGCTTTTATTAAAGTGGCCCTCTCCAGTGTGCTCTGGAGCCTGGAGGGCCCCCGCAATTTACTGCAGTGTGTGATGGAGTGAGGAATCACCGCTCTCAGACTGTAGCAAACGAGTGCAGCTGGCCGGCGTGTGGCACACTCGTCACCATGGACTGAAGCCCTCCCCAGTCTTAATAAAATACTTGTGTTTGATGATCTGAGAGAAACCAAAGAGACAGCAGGCCAAGTGCTCTCCTAAGACCTGAGATAATCTGTAGGCACAATGCACGTGTTGCAATAGTTTTATTTCTGAATAGTGTTTGTTGCTTAATTTTTACGCTACCAAGTTCATTTAGTTTAAGGTTAATTATTTAATTATCTAGTTGTCTTTTGAGTTATCTTATCTTTTGAGTTGCATTAAATTATTATTTCACATTCTTTAACTAGGTGCTACATCCTGTTTTTGCAGTGATTTATATGGTATTGTTGTGCGTTTTGTGCTGGATGCCCAACTTGATCTCATGCTAATGTCATTAATTGTACATTTTGAGGTTTGATTGATTTTTGCAAGGTATATATTGTTTGCACATCAGGTCAGTTATAGAATCCTTAGTGTATATTTTGAAAACATGCATTTCTAACTGTACACATGGCCATTACACAGACAATGCACTCACCATGGGCTGTGATGTTATCAATGTGCTCCATTGTAGAGGTCCCTCATCTGTCCTGCAAACTCACCTTCAGAACATTTGCCCACAGAGGGCTGTGTTGCCATGGATACCCCTTTATGTCTTCACAGTTTACGTTTATGTAGCCGTATGTTTCTGTTTTTTTTGTTTTTTATATATGCAGTGTTTCAATATACCCTTTTCAAACCTTGACATTGCTGCTGTCCCATGCTGCCCAGGTGACAATGACAGTGATTTATAGAGAACTCATTCAGTCCATGTGACAATATGTTCACAGAGGAACAGCACGTTTTTGTGGTCCGGAAAATGACCAAACGCTTTGAGAGAGGAGGCCACATGAAAGAGCAGTGCCTGCAGGGGCAAACACACTTTTTGGAGAAGTCACAAAGCTACTGTCTGTGGGCTTGGCTCGTTTCCACTGCCTTGATTTATGTATAGCACCTCACAGACGCTGCTCCAGCAAAAGCTAAGCAGGCTATGCAAAGAGACATTCATTAGCCAGCTGCAGAAGTGCTCAAAGAAGAAAGAAAAAGGTACACTAATGATTTATTCCTGGTCCAAACAAGATATTTGTTTTTCAAAACTGTGTGGGCTCATGTGTGCATACTACATTACAACCAAGGGCTACTTTATCAAAGACAGGACTCGTGCTGAGCAAGCAGTCTCAGCAGAACTGTCACAGCCAAGTGGTGCAGAGGCTCTGAAACGTCGAAAAGACATTTTAACAAAAGCCAAGCATTGTAAGTGCACCACTTTTACTGCATTCAGCATTTCTAATGGTCAAGCCAAAGAGTAACAGTGAGGCAATTATGCTTTTGTCCATTTCTTTGCATACTTAACAAAATGCAGTTTATTGAAAAGGATTGCCATTTATGTCTCTAAAGCTCACCCCCTGGTCTCGTTGTGTGACCAAACGATTGAACTGGAGTGTTAAAAGTGATGACAAGGATATGGCCTCTGCAGCACCTCCCTGCTTGGTGCTCACATAGCCTTAGTGGTGATGAGGGAGCCATGTGAAGTGCATTGTTGTACTGGGCTGTGGCTGCATGGTGAGGGGCGGGGCGTGTGGCTGGCAGGACGGGCCTGGTGCCAGACGCCCTCAGGTCAGTGCCAGGTCATCCCAGGGGAGGAAGCAGCCTGCTCTGAGCTTCCCACAGGCTGTTTACAGGAAATGCACTGAGGGTGGAGAGCTGACAAGCGCTGAGGTGGAGACAGAGGAGGACAGGATGAGGCAGAGAGAAGGGGGGTCACCTCAGAATAAGGACTAGAGCTTCACATACTCTTCCAGGAACAAAAGCATGAGGTGTGGTCCCATAAGGAATGCCAGGTCTGCAGTTACAGCGTAGACATTCTTACAACATCCAATAAGTTTACTTTATTACAACATTTAACATTTAAATGTGCTCTGTGTGGGTCTGCAGTGGACTAAAGAAGTGCCCTGTGCATAGATTAGTCAAGTAAGAGGGGAATTATTACAATCAAAACCAATTATGTAGGTACGAGTGAACAACATCAAGTGAAAAAGCTGATTAAACAATCCATTCCCCAGACTCAAGCAAACTCACCATGCTTTCTCCTCTCTGTTTTTGTGCAAATAAAGCCTTACAATCCTAATAACATAGTAGAGTACTAATATATTTGCTCAAGTAAGACTATAGACCAATTATTTGACTAAACAACAAAAAAACTACAACCCTGGCACATGTCTGTTACCTGCTTGTCTCATGAAAATGTTATTGCATTGCTTGGAGTTTTCCACAGTACACTATACATCTGCATATCTACAAAACTTACAAAGAGCCCCTTTAAAATAGATTGGTATTTTATTCACTTCAGTACCCGCTATCAACTCTTTCACCAGATTAATTATAATATTTATTTGTTTCACTGAATGAATTATACTTTTATGTAGACCTAGGGTTGAATAAATAACTTGACTATGACTACTTTAGCATTCACTATTATCGTTTATTGTCTATATTTTCTTCACCAGTATATTGTACTTGAAAATGTGTTATTGTGACAGGCCTACTTTTATGGTATAATGAGATCACTCTGTAATCTGAAAACAATTGTCCATGGTTCGCCAAAGAATGACTCCAGCAGAATAATAATCTGTATAACATATTCCTCTGTCAGTATTGTATCATGCAAAACATTTATTGCAAGACATTATTGCATACATTTTGCTGTAGGCTTGAAGTTTAAGTGACAATATTATTATTATTATCATCATTATTATTATTATTAATTCAGTGTGGCTGCACATAAAAATCCTATTTAGTTGTGATTAATGGTGGCAATCAAACAAGCATTTGAATGTACCTTAACCATGAAGTAACTATAAAAGCCTAAGGTGCTAATGAGGAGAAGACACGAGCAGTTCTCAGTAATGATGACTGCGTGTAGCCGGTGGCTGTTGTGTTGCTGCTGTCAGGAGGAGGTTGTTTACACTCTCCTCCTGCTTATGTGGTGATTTACGACTCTTGTATGACTCTTGTATCTGCTCACCTGCTCTCACTTAAAGCGTATCTATTATGCAAAATTGACTTTTTAGAGCTTTTAATCATGTTATAGTTGTTTCCCTTCTCATCTTCCCTCTCAAACTCGTATTTAGTGCAATTCATGCATGTTTGAGTATTCTTTATATTCCCTCATTAAAGACGCCGTTGCTCCGATCAACCCCCATTTTCATCGCCATTTATATACACCCACTGCTTTGTTCTTACTTCATGCTCCAATTTTATTTTCCTCATGATATGTGTAGGATTTGGCAATGTCCTGTCATCATTTTGGTACAAATGAAAAAGAAAAGATATGCAATATAATATGCACCTGTCCATATGCAGAACAGTAACAGCATGGTATACTGCCACTTCTTCTGTTCCTACGACTACCACAATTACAACTGCAATACGGTTGCTCCAAACAGATTAGTAGTCAAATGTATCCAACGTGTAAAAAGTTCTGAAATATTCATCCCATTTATCGAGCCCATGATCAGAGACTATAGTAAGTACAGTAGGTACCTGTCCTGTTTTATAATCTGAAATTGATGCATAGTGCAAGGATTACATTTAAACATAAATATATAAATTCACAAAGATGTTTAAGTACATAAATAAATAAATAAATAAAATATTAGTATTGGGGTAATATTGAATAAGATCAAAATTACCAACATATCGGTACAGCTTCAGTGTTTTGGCCCTTAAACCATCAAGCTTTTGTTCATTCTATCAGATTGAGACTAGAATATCAGCCTATACCTATCCATCAGTCTCCCCACCATTGACAAGACAATAGGGGTTTGCAATATAGACTGTGCAAGTCCAAGAGTCAAGGTTAAAGCCACTCTTAAATGCACTTTGGAAATCCCCTCTTTGAGACCATGAATCAAAGCTACCTCCATAAGAATGTTGTGCCCACTGGTTCTCGGTGAAGTCCAGTTTATGCTGCCCTATCAGCTGTAGGGTCAGTGGTGAGTAATGGTGTGCACCGCCCCCCTCAGCCCACCCAGCATGTCTGACAGTGAGACAAACTGTAATGTAGTACAGTTCCATATGAAGTATGAGTGCATCTGAATGAAAATGTAGTGGTGCAGCGGGAAGCTCTGTTAACCTTTGCTCTTCTAATCATATTGTGGTAACACAACACGTACACCGTGTTTTTGAGCCATTAGTCAAAGGCAGCGTGGGTTCTACAATGCTGTAGCTATAAATGTATTCTGCCAAATGTATTAATATGAACATAAATTCTGTTTGAACAACAGCAACTTTGGTTACATGCACGCTCTGGTTACAAGCATGCGCAATATCTGATTATTAACAGATCTTTTGAGTTATAAGACTATTACAATGGCATGTGAACAGCAAAAGCACCTGATTTCTTTTTGATCTCTGAATACTCACATGATTCTGGAGTTTACATGTAATTTAATTAATCTTAAAGGTCCAGAAATCAGATTATAATTATATTTTTTGTCCATGTGAATGGTACCAGTGGTGCATGTATTTTTACTGTTATTAAATGTGCACTTTGGAGCTTTTATAGTGGATGATCCACCTACTGAAGGTATCCATAATTTTGCTGAAATGTCCCATGGTATGGTATTAGGCTTATCTTCCTTGCAGGTTATAAAAATATTTTTTATCTGGAGGCATGGGGCCATAACGCACGTTTCCCTCTCCACAGAGCTGACCTGTAATTTGACCTGGTCAAATGATATAGATGAATTGATAATATTCTGGGCAAGCAATAACATCTCTATAGAGATAAGCAGATGGTGGACACAGAATAGTTACATAGTGCACCTTTAAATATCAACATTCAATTCATTTTTATTTATTTATTCTAGTTTTAAACTGTGTTAAAGACTGAAAGGATCTGACAGACAGAGGGAGGCTGTTCCATAGTCTGGGCGCAGCTACAGAAAAGTCACCTCTAGTCTTGAGCCTGGCTTTGGGCACAACCAGCAGGAGCTAGCCAGCTGACCTCAGGGTTCTATGTGGAGTATAGGGCTGCAGTAACTCATTCAAATAAAGGGGACTCATAGAGTGCAGACATTTAAATAAAATAGGGAGTGCAGGTTGGGCAGCACAGCCGTGATATCTCTTGTATCTTAGTTTTTGTCAGCAGACGAGCTGCAGCGTTCTGGACATTCTGTAGGTGCTTGAGGGAGCCCTGGTCCAGCTCCACATACAAAGAGTTATAATCCAGATGTAATGTTACAAATGCCTGGATTGCTTTTTCAAAATCCATCTGTGGGAGGTAAAGCTTTAATTTAGCAAGAAGCTGAATTATAAGACAGAGCTATTGTGCATGTCCAGTTTGAACATAGAGCCCACAATCACCCCAGGATTCCTCACTGCAGGTCAACAATAAAAGGACAGCACCAATCACACTGCCATGCCCAAGTAGTGGGTTACTTTGGCCAAACACCACAATCTCAGTTTTATTTTGATTTAAGTTCAGGAAACTTGTGCTCAGCTAAGTCTGCATATCCCTGAGACATTGTTTGATACACACACAGCTAACCAGATACTAAGCATTCCAATATCAATATACTATTCAAATCATATTGGGATAAAAGAGGACCCGGATGATCACTGTAGTTATCCCATCAAAATCATTGGAGTTTCATCATTTAATTTAATAATACTATTACTGATATTACACATTTACATTAGGAGCATAAGAAGCATAAGCATAACACCCACAACTTTCCACACACAAAAAAATCAGGCCATAAACTCCCTGTATTTTTGCTTCTAAACCTCTTTCTGCTAGTGTAATTTTGCCATCCAGTCAATAGGTCTTAATGGGTCAGAGGTCGTTTATAATTACCATGGGTAGTATTAAGAGGATTACAGAGAGAAATGACCTACAGCGCGGCCCTCTCAGGTGCTCAAAAGGATTACCATAGAGTGAACATTGCAGCCTGACCAATCATAAAGAAGATTACAGCAGGTCAGTGGAGGACAACAACAGTGGGCAGGAAGTAGGGGCACTTAGATTAATGTCTGGAAAGAAATCAGTGAAATGTGTCAAATGTTCCCACTGGTAACTCATTAATTACTACATTTGTTTGTCCCCATTAGTGCCTACACAGAGCCATTCCCAATGGCCTCCACTCCAGTTGGGCTCTCCGCTGATGAAGACCATGGGAGGACCTCGGAGGAAGAGGAGGGGGTCACTGAGCCAAGCTTTGATCGACAGGTAAAGATCACTGCCACATCAGATATCAAGCTCATAATTTTTTTTTTTTTTTGTTGTTTTTTAGATATGTTGCATATTGTTTTGAGTTGTCGGACCTACAATATTATATACTGTACTGAATTAGACAATATTACTTGATATAAAACTATTGTACTACTCCCTTGCCTGGTGGCCAGACTGGAGCTCTCTGCATATTTAGTATTTTACATTTTGTCCCCACTTCTAGGCCAGACATGGACCATGTTACCACGGCAACACTGTTCAGAAAAACACTATGCTGACTTTGATCTGTCTTTAGACATAAATGATGAGGTGTGAGGGGGACCTATTTTGGTGGAAAAGCTGTAGTACATACATTTGCCCAGCAAACAGCACTATGCTCCCTACTCACAGACTGCACTATACTGCAGAGGAAATCTTACCTCCTGTTTATAACTTTGAGAGAATTTTTAAAAAACTTGTGCTTTTCATGGGTAATGGTTAATGATTATAAATTAAAAGGAAGTTTGGGGTTTTTTTGTATTTTTTTTGTTTTGTTTTTTTTCCTGCCAGTTTAATGAGTAGTACTAATGTATGTGGTCTAAAAGTGTTTTGTGATCGCCGATCTGCTGCCTGCATGCAGTCAATCACTGCACAGATTTGTGTAGTGTTGTCTGACTTGGCTAAACTTGGCTTTATTAACTGGAAGGTTTTAAGAAGACTCCCGCACACTGTCTCACTCTTGGTTCACTTTTATTTATACGTTTCAGTCTCTATGACCTTCCTTGGGCTAAAGTTTCCCATCTCATGCAAACTACCATAAAAAGCCCTTTTCTAACAAGATGGACCCACCCGTCCTGCCACCAAAATAATACAGCATCATGTGACAGGCATTTCCTTGTTTTCTTCTTCTTCAAAGAGAGCACACTCGAAATATTCTTGAAGTGTGTGGCTCTTTAGCTTTGGTATGTGCTGTAATTTGGTTCATTTGTTTAATGGCATAGAGGGAAAATAAGCCAGTCCTGAGTGGTTATCTTTTGATTGGGATGCTGGTCGGCCCGTGATTACCCTTATAATCAATGGCCAGTGTTATAGGCACCACACACACAGAGCCTCTCATGCATAATGCATTGTACTTTAAATGGTTTATATTTGGGAAAAGCTCCATGTCCGTGTAGCCGTAATGAAATGATCAGTCTTGTTTTGACAAGTTCAACATTGTGGTCCTTTTATTATATATATATATTTTTGTACCCAACTTTTTAGGTGTTTCTATGACTCTAAGTGCAGAGAGTGTCCTTTAACATTAACTATATCCATTTATCTCCCACTGCTCTCCCTCACTGATTCCCAGATTGATGGACGATCAAGAGCCTTTTACATTGCCAAAGAGCTGGTGGACTCCGAGAGACTGTAAGCATCTATGTAAATACTTCCACAAATGTATGGTAGTGTATCTTAAGTTGTCAATAGCATAATCTTTTAGCATAATCTACAGATCTACAGAGCAGCAATGAATAGCCAACTTGTTTAAGCTCAAGGACCTTGCCCTCGCACTTAACAAAGTAGTTTTTCATCATGCATAATTGAAAACTATTGTCAGAGTTTAATTCCTTTCATTAATTGCTTCTTGAATTCTATTGTTTTTCAGACACGTGAGCGCCCTCAAGCATCTTCAAGAGGTAAGACCCAAGCTCTTTTCTTATCTTTTGTTTTCCATTAAAATTGTTCTTATTTACTCTTTGATAGATCATTACACTGTCTTTAGACTTATTTGCTTAAATAGTAATATACACCTATACACCTAATCCCCTGCAGATTAACACATTTAAATGATTAATTCAACATGTGTACCTAATTTTCACACCTGATTTAAACTCGTCCCTAGCTCTTAACAAGCCGTAACATCCATATGCAATCATTTTCAGGCACATGCACAGTTTTAGAACAGCTCTTTTCAGACAGCAAAGTAAAACTGGAGTGGACTCTCCAAAACGCAGCTGATCAGAGCACTGCTTTTAGTACTTAATTCCAGGCTGTTGAGAAACTTAAAGTACTGTATTATTAGCAACAGGTAGCATGTAGGGGTCTTATTTTGTCAGAAAGGGCTGCTTTTACAATATACACTTTGGCGTGAACACACAACATTTTCTCATTTAAAATAAAAAAGATGAATGCTTTACATGTTGTAGTCCCTTTAGTTGAAGATCCCTCCTCATACCCTATGCCTGTGTTGTACCCCTGTCTTTTGCCTTCCCCATTTTGCACTCTTCACCATTATCAGTGTTGTTGCAGCGAAATGGACTTCCTGCTCTTGACAATGTTGTAAAATGACACAGAGGGCGCTGTGCTGATGTTGCCTCTGTCTTTTCTCTGCTGTAATATTGTGTTTATTACAGAAGAAAAGACGACTTGGGATCTCAATGGCCACAGTGCTGTAATGTGACAGTTTAGCACAATTTTGGACTGTGTTTTGGAAAATGGGACACCTTGTATGATGTCTTGCTATATTACCATACTCACCTTTGGTGCATTTGCAGTTGTGAGCTATCCCTTGCTTGCATTTGTTTTTATATGACCTTGATGCAACTTGATCCCCCTAAAATCTTTCTTCTTCTATTGAGTTTCAATTGTACACAGTTTAAATGTGCATTTCTCTGTGACTATGCTCGCTCCGATTGTCAAATGATATGCTTTTTATTTGTGGAGAGGTACTACACAACAATACATTAACCAAGACAAAAGTCACAGGAAAGATGCTGGTGCCAGGTTATATCTTGAATGCTAATTTGAACTGGTTGGTGCAAATACTGAAAATATAGATATCGATAATACATATTGATAAATTGACCACAAATAAATTAAACAGATATTACCTAGGGTCACATTATTTAGATACCTTCAAACCTCCAAATTAACACTAAAGTCTCCTCAAGCAATTGTAAATATTACATTTTACATTTAAAAATTAGGTAAGTAAGTAAGTGAGTAAAGTAAAGTAAAGTAAAGTATTGGGTTGTAAAATCATTGATATTGAGGTGAGCTCGGCATCAGACAGCTCAGTTTCATCATTTCTCTCTAGCTGCTGTCATTTCTCTTGCTGCTATGACAAAGTGATCTGTCAAAACATGAGAAAATGTAACCTTCAAAAAGTAAAAACTTTATACAATAAGACGATTTAATCAAAAAGAAAGAGAACAGTTGCAAACAGTGAAGTTATGATGTTTGTGACATGTAGAACTATAGAAGGAGAAGCCATCAGTCAGCTGCTGTGTAACCTTGAGTAAGGTCGCACCCTGAATTTCTAATATGTGCCCTCTTAACATGATTTATGAAGCCCTGCTGTGACTACAAAAGAACACTCTATATTTAATGTGCAATTTGGGCCTATTAAAGATCAACTAATGCAAATATTATTCCGCTGCCCCCGATCACAAATCATATCAGGTTAATTATAATAATAAACTGCTGCATACCAAAGCACACACACTGAAGCTGTATCTCTATACTCTGCACCTCTCAGTGATATGCAGTCTTAAACCTGACTGTTCTTTGTGCAAATGACGTGTTTTCACAACTTTACAGCTCTGTCCCCTTGGCCTGCTCTGTTTTGAGGTGCCTCTATACACTGCCTAATTAAATCCTTTTCCCACCTCTGAAGGTGACATGGGGCTTCACATGGAGTTGCATAATTCATAAGCATCCCCGGTTGTTATACTGCTCTGCATGTCACATTTTCAGGCAGACATGTGTTATTTGTTTAGTGGAGGAAGTGTGACTATTTTCTTACAAACAATAAAATATGATTCACTGAGACGTTCAAATCCCACTCCTCCGTCTCCTAACCTGCTGTCGTCAAAACCCACATCTTCGGTCCACCAATTGTCCCACTAAAACAAACAACAGTCATTGTTTATTTACTCACTGAAAACCATAGCTGAGATTGCGTCTTTTCAATACTAAACAATTATACTGTGATCCTGAACTAGCCCCCATTTGTAGGTGCTGAAATGAGAGAAGTAAGCACAACTAACCCTGCGATCATGCTAACATTAGAAACATATAGCCTAATTCAAATCTGTCTACTCCTCTACAAGGTTTACGGGTCAATCCCAGCTCAAAACCATGCTGTCATTGTGTCCTGGGGCAAGACACTTAACCCACCTTACCTATGTGTGAATGTTGGCACGTATTTATTATACTGTGGGGACGAAAATCTGGCCCCCATGATGTAAATCTGTTATTACTATCAACAACTTGATTTAAAGTTCATGTATGAGCTAAAATAAGTTAAAGTTAGGTTATGGTTCGGTAAGTAGTAATTCAAGTCAACGTAATGTGCCCAAAAATCCTGGAAACCCAACTTGCATGGTTTTGCATATATGTGAGCCTCACTTCGACCAGCCTACCCCAGGGCAGCTGTGGCTACAAATCAATGTTATCAGCACCATATCCTATTATTATCATTAAAAGAAATCAATGTTATTGATATTTTCTACATGTGATGAACTGAATAACAATTTGTGGATTAGTAAGTTTCGAGTGCTCTTAGGCGGGAGAGAAATACAGGAGCCATTGTCCCATTGTTTGATAAGGAATAACAAGAATACAAAGAATTTCCAGCCTCTCGCTCCACATCGGAAGGGAGGCAGCACTCCTCTGCTCTTGCTGGACTCTCTGCAAACTGTCCCTTCTTGTTTGCCACCTGTGACCTTTGAATGGATTGTATGTGTTGAGTTATGACCAAGCATGACTGGCTGCTCAACCAACTGCTTAATGCTCCAGCAGCCCGGCCTTATGTGAAGAAAGAGGGGGTGAGATAAAGTGGTGATGCTCTATTACTGGGAGTGTGTATTGGTCATCTCGAGCCACTAAAATGTCTGTGTCCCTGTGTTTGATGAATGCTGGCTCCCATTGGGTCGATTGTGGTCTATGATGAACGGCGAGGATTGGACTGACCACTGTTGCCACAATTACGTCGTAAACTACAGGGATTCTTCTCTTTGTTTTATCTCTAAGCTTGACTTATTATCAGAATAAATTGGCCCTTTACACGTATCTGGTACAATTTATATGGTGTGGCATTTCCAGACAGTCATTTTTTTATTATTATTTTATGTCTCAGCTCTTAATGGTTCACTTACTTTCTGTTTATGTCTGTGTAAATGCAGTGCTTTTTGGAGCAAATATGAAGCTATTTATGTTAGTCACTCAGGCTTTGTTGTCTCCGAATTACACATTTTTTTTATTAGTAAAGAACAGAAATAGAAAATATAGAATGCAATAAAAAAAATAAAAAAAAAATACAACTTACTTCAAAGCATTGGGGTTAAGGTACTCTGTTGTCCCCGTAGGAGAATTTGTCATCTGCATTTGACCCAACCTTCAAAGGCTCTGGGGCGGTGTCCAGCACTTGGGGACCCATCTCCAGATCTCAAGGCTTAGTCAGGATTACCTTAGCTGGAAGATTTCACATATTGTGCATGTTTTAAGTTTAAAGGGGAAACCAGAGTACAGAAACCCACCTTGGCAAGGGGAGAAACACCACACAAGCAAACTCCACACAGAAAAGGCTTAGGTGATCTGGAAGTTGAACCAGGAACCTTCTGAGTCCTAACCCCTCAGCCACCGTGCCCTATAACATCTAATAGTTAACAATACATAAAACTTATATATTGCTTTTCAATACCCAAATATTCCTCACAGCTGAGAACAATTCAAGTCAACAGAGGCCCTGCATTTTGCAATCTTGGCTTAAGAAAAGTGGCACACCCATGTAGACTACAACTGTTTCTTTCCAGTTATGTTGCAAGAATCCTAACTTTTGCTGTATTCTTAAAAATCATCAGTAGTATTTTTTCTTACTTTTGTATTTGGGCACGTGTGTCTGTGTGTACAAGGCAGTATTGTGTCATTGAACATCAAGGTCATTATGCAACAACACCTGGTGCATGTATCATGTGCCACCAGAGCCGCCTTTTCCTGAAAGCCTGGACAGATCCCGGAGTGAGGGGGGGCCAGGGGGTGCATGGGGGGTGACGAAGGGAGGAGGGAGGGAGGATGTTTAGGAGCGTCTGACCTTCCTTCCTCCCATTTTTCTCTCTGTACATTCCTCGCCTCTAAGAGCTTTCATTTCTACAGCTCTTTCTTCTCCATCCCTCTCCATTTCTTTTCATTCAGCAGGCTATTTGGACTGTGGCTCTTACATTTAAAATCAGTTTCTAATCAGCATTTCAGTTTTATGCAGCTAAAACCTGGAACAGTCTTCCTGAAGATGTGAGACAGGCCTCTACTTTGATAATGTTTAAATCCAGACTCAAAACGGTTCTGTTTAGCTGTGCATATGACTGGAAGGTTTTCATTCTGCACTCTTCTCTTTGTGATTATTTATGTTTTAATTTGTTGTATTGGGATTTTTCCTTATTCTGTAAAGCACTTCGAATTACCTTGTGTACGATTTATGCTATACAAATAAACTTGCCTTGCCTTCTGTACGACTACTATTAATAATACTTTGGTAATACTGCTAAAATTCAGCTTTTTTGTCATATATAGAGAGACTAACAATAGTCTATTACAATAAAACCTTAGAATTCAGCAGTTCTGCTCCCCAGCTCTGGAACGCCCTCCCTCCTGACCTCCATAACACATACTCGATCCCACACTTCAAATCCAAACTCAAAAGTCATCTGTTTAGACTGGCCTATTCCCTCCACCAGACCACCAGAGCATAGCTGCACTGTCCCTTTTTAACTATATGTCGTAACTTTTGTATGTTAATGGATTTTTATGCATAGTGAACTGAAAGAGTTTTGGAATAAGCTTGCACTTTGCTCTTCCCTGTGTATAGGACTTCAGAGCAGCTGTTGCAGGGGCAGTGGGGGAGGAGGGAGAACCTGTGCTGGATGATCAGAGACTGGGGGAGATACTAGGAGTGCTGCCTCAGGTCTACAACCTCCACAAAAGCCTTCTGTCCGAGCTGGAGGAGCGCATTAGTCAGTGGTAAGAGACGCAACGTTATACACTGTAATGCAAGCTAAGCAAGTTATTTATGTATTTGAATTTCATCTAAAAATTATATATTTTTTTCATAACCCCATGTATTGTTTGCTTTTGCTTGAATTCAAGAAGAAATTTGAGGTTCCCAAGGCCCGATACACTGTGTGGCCTCAGATCCCCCATGTTAACTGCTTAGACCTACCTCACAGAAAAATTGTTTGTTTCTCAAAATGGAAAACTAAATAGAGCAAGTCACCATACACAGATTAACACTATTACATAATATGTGATATATATTTGAATCATTTCTATCAACCCCATGTGTCTCTGCAGGGAGGAGAGTCCCCGTATGGTGGATGTGATTTTGTCTCACGGTGAGGACTTCCGAGTGTTTGACACCTACATCTCTGAATACGACCGCAGCATGTTCCTGCTGGAGGAGAGCCGCAGAAACAGCCCAGCCTTTGCCAATATTGTCAAGACCTTTGAGGTAACACATACTTTTACTTTAGTGAACCCTTTCTTTTGTGTTAATGCACAGTTCAAATCATAATTCAAACCAAATATCCACAATTAAAGGTTTCATATCATTTATTTTGTAGTCAGTTTAGAAATTATGAGCAACTGCATATCTCACTTAAGGGTGCTGGTTGCAGTGATCCAAAGTTATTCCTCATTTCCTTGTGTGTTGCAATCATCGTAATTGTTCATCCCAATTAGCTTACAAGAGCTTTTTACTACTTTCAAATGTCAGAGTGTAGTTTTGCTAACAACAATTAGCAGCTATAACAGTCCACTTCCTGATTATCAGACATTTAAGAGCTTTATAATTAGATACAGACAGCATGCAACAGACATATTTTTCACCTCAAGAGCTGTGATATATTTTTGCTGGTATTTGCTCAAATACCTGGAAAAAATGTTGCTTTTTAATTTTGCCAGATCATCTATATGTTTTAAACTGTGAGTTGGCTACAGATATCGAACATGGTTTTAGGTTTTTTTGGGTTTTTTTTTTTTGCAAACCAGGACTTACCTCAGATTTTGTCACACAGCGTCCATGGGAGACAATGGCCTTTGTAAAGCCACTCTATCTTATTCATCTCCATGGGACTGACCTTTCCACTGTCATGCTCACATACTTTATTCGCACTCCACACCAAAGTACTCATTCTTTGTCTGCATGGGTCTCTTTCTGCTGATCCCCTCTGGAGAGATGAACCCATCTGATATCCATCTATTCTGGTTGGTTCAAATATATGCAGTCACGCACACCCTTCTTAATCACCAGCTAATTATCTCAGGCCAAATACACCTTGTCTAAGCCAGTTTACAGATCACCCCATCAAACAAAGCTGCACTAACGGAAGCCAATACGAACAAAGCGGTCACCCGATAGATTTCTCATTTCCCGCCTCTTGTGTGCACTATTGATTACGCATTCTGTGCATCAAAACAGCTGCGGAGCATTCAGATCACGGTGCTCTCGCTGCTGTGTGTAATTTAGCCATCATAAGACAGTAATTACTCAATATTGTCAAACCAAATTTATACTGGGGCATTACGTCTATTATCAGTTGCGTGCTGTAATCTGATTTGCTATGAGAGGCTGACACAGTGGTTCCAGGCGTTTCGGGTTTGATAAGAAAAGTGAATGGACAAGGCACCAACTGTGTGCGCTCATGAATATGGAAGAACAGCTGCCCCATTCTACCCCACAGAAAAAAAAAAACTGAAACAAAAAAAATATCAGAAATATCTAAATTTGGAAGAAGTTATGTCAATAGTTGGGCTGTAGGATTAGTGAGAAATCTGAAAATTAAAAAAAACAAAAAAAATTATTCTGTATGTAAAGTTAATTGCATTCCCTGTTTGTGTTTCATACATTTATAACTGCCTTTGGGTCTATCTACAAAGAACAACAAGCATTAAGAACACGCTGGTAATTGGCATAGTGTACATGTGCATAGAAGTCTATTAGGTCCTTTAAATTTAAATGGTCCTGTCCTCACCGTTGTTTACTGCGACTTACAAATAGTGAGTGATGGATGCTGTAGTAAGGGAACTGTGTCTTGGGAGTAACCCAGTGTGTGTGACCCTGCTGTAATGAGGCAGAGAGAGGGTCAGGGCAGAGCAGAGGTTATAGAAAAAGCTGTACCTTCCACTGAAGTTGCTTATTTGAGCGTGATTCTCAGCTCACCTTTGTACCTGAGGGTGCTAGTGCGTTAAATGAGTCTGTGTAAAGAAGACATACTATGATATTTATGATATTTATTAACCAACAATGGATTGCATGGACCGATTGCAATATGGCATAAAAAAACAAAACTATGCAACACTTTTTTAACCCTTTGTGGATGACCCCGAGTGTGAATTTTTCCAAAAAAAAAAAACTTGAAGGGCAGAGCTGTGGGTGGAGTTGGTGGTAGGTGACAATGTATTTTTTGAAAGCATTTAAGCCTTGAGAACAGAACAACTTCTACAATTATCAATAGTAATGCCACTGATGTGCTAGAAATAGTGTAATCTAAGAATCTAAGACAAAGTTGCTTGGATGAGCAGCAAAACTTCTTCACTCCTGCAATTTCTTGTCCACTTTTTTGCTTAAGTGAATGTATATCTTGTTTGAAGTTGTAGATGGCAATGCAGTTATCATGATGCTGTTGCTGTGTTGCTTGGATGTGACCTTAAAACTGAAGTTCTATAGGCCCAGAGCTCAGGATTGAATGCCTGAAGACAGCCGTCACATGAAAAATCTACCCTGTTTTCTGCAGTAGTGCAAAACATCGATGTGGCATTTGCTTAAACTATATGGTCAAAAAGTAAACCAAAGAGTCACTACTAGTAAATACATGATCACACTGTAGTTTCAGAATGTTAAGTTTAGCATTTAGCATCTTAAAATCTTCAATGGTTTAACAGTAGGCAAACTGAAACTCCCAAGCTCAATAGATTTGATTTTTAATTATTTTTATATGCACCTGCACAACAACCCAAAACAGTTTGTGTGAAATAGTACATAACTTTATATTAAACATCGCCTATTAGAAGTATCCCTGTTACTTCCCGCTGCTGCTGCTCCAGCTGATCTTTTGCCTTGAGCCGTAGTAGTCGTGCAGTAAAGTGGTAGTAATCTCATTGTGGATGTGTTCGTGACAGTGATGAAGTAGCTGCGGCCCGTGATCAGATCAGTGCTTGGTCCTTACAATATTAACACCTTCTCCCTCCATAGTCACTCTCTTTTTCACCACTGTCTAAAACACTGGGCTCATTTTCAAATCTGTTATAATCCTATTTGCACTTTTAACTACCAATGTAATGTTATGTCAAGGCATGTCTGTCTGCATACTGATTGTAATGAAGTGACAGGACCTGATTTGGGGGATCTGTTTATTCAATGACATGTTTCAATTTTATATTTTTATTTTTGTTAATTGATAGTCAGAGAACTAATCACTTTGACCAATGTTAAGATTTGATTCAAACGTATTTGCATGTATTAAAGCTGTTTTTTTTTTTTGTTTTTTTGATTTGCAACATGCATTCTTAGCAGCCTCACCTCTCCACAGATCTGATCTCTGACTTAACTTGGATTCTGATTACCTGGGGCTAGAGGCTGTTAGCCATTCTAGTAGTTCTGACCAGAAGTGACCTGTACCATCACCTGTACCTGCGTCCTGGTCCAGCCGCTTTCCTCAGGTTAACGTTGCTCAGGCAAAGTGTCACCTCATGTAGGCTCAAGGCTGGTACTGTGCTATCTCCAGAGGGCAGGCAGGGCAAAACAGTATCCTTGTTGTCCCTGTCAAACTGGGCATAGAACATGTTAAGTTCCTCTGCCAGGGTGGAAGAACAGTCGACCGGGACATATGATGTTCTCTTGCGGTCTGTGTCAAAGTGAGTTTCTATCTGAAACCCATTTTGTCACGTTACCTACTTGTTTCCACTGAGATTTACAAGTTTAATGCCATACTGTGGAGCAAAGCAATATTATCTCAGAAAAGTTGCATACTGCACAATTTTTACTGTCTTAAAAGCTTGAAAAACAAAAGTAGTTCATTTTAAATGTTTTTCAGTGATCCAAAGTTATTCCCATTTACCTTATATATTTCGAACATCCTAATTATTCACTGCAATTCATTTATAAGAACTTTTTACAACTCTTTAAGATCATTGAGGAGTTTTTCCCTGATGGTAAAGCTAGCAACAACTTGCATGCTAACACGCAGTTCCTGATTATACTTCTTTACTGGGAGAAGATACATTTTTCTCAAATACCTGGGAAATAAATTGTGTTTAATATTATGCAATCTAAATTGTAAATTGAAATGTTCTGTGTCAAAGAATTTTAGTTCAAAGGTCTATCAAAGCAAGCTTTTGTGTTGTTTCTTGTGTGTGTTAAGTGCGTGAAACTGAGCGGAAAAATATAAAGCAAAAAATCAGCCTATGAACATCAAATCACTAGTTTTATCTAATCTCTACAAAAGGCTTATTATTCCAGCCTTCATTGATATTCATGCTGTGGTGTTGTAGATGTCTCCAGTGCATGCAGCCCAAGTGAAGACACAGCATTTGGACAGGGAGTGATGGAGGGGGGGTGCAGAGGAGTGACTTTCTTGTCAAGGTAGCTGGCCAATGAGGCAGGCAAAAGCTAATTAGACAAGCAGTCTCCTTTACAACTCCCCAATTAGATCAGTTGCCCACAGAAGCGGCAAATCAACTGGCCATGACACAGACTAGAGGAGTGGGGCGTTTGGCTAATGTTTTTTGTGTATTTTTGTGTTGATTTTGCAAACAATTTTAATCTCTCACTTCATTTGGCTCACTCATCCCTACATACCACATGGAATATTAGCATCTCTGGCACAAAGCCCCAGAAAGCTGTTTCTGCTGAACAAGTGTCAATTGCATGGAAATTCACAGGCGACCCCAGAGATGTTTGCAAGCCAAGATAGTTTAATAACAAAGTGCGGGTAGGGAGGACAGTTGTTTATTGTATAAAAGAGATAGTTCTTTCAAAGGAGGGAAATCCTGGACAACTATTGCTGCAGTTTTTTTCAAAGTAGTAGTAGTAACTAAAATCAATGTAAATATTGACATAGTAATGCATCATCTTGTACATTTGAGCCTCAAAACAGCGCTTCAGTGGAAATACGCCATATGCTGTAAACCTTGCCTCCCGACAAAGCTTACTCTTATTTGGCCTGGAGGAGGGCCCCTCTCCTGCTTGTTTCCATGGAAATGTTTCCCTATAATATTCTGCTGTATGGCATAAAACTATCTATGTGGAAAATGTTCCAATCTTTACATTTTCTTCCCCTAGAAATGCAGGCAATGTGCCATTTCCAAGAATTTATATACTGTATCTTTAAAAATAATACATACATACATAATACAACTTTGTGGCTATTTTTATCAACAATTGTAAGTGAAAAGACAGATAGTCTCATGCAATTTGAGATGAGTTTGAAATAAATAACAAATACTTGTCAATTACAGTATTATGAATTGTACATAATGAGATAATATAAGTCATAATAATCTAATCATGTAATTAAGGCTAAAATAAATGTGTGGGTTTTCTACTGCAGCCCTTCTCCTGTAGCACAGCCACAGCCTGAGCCCTGTCCGTGTGAGGGGGGTTGTATCGTAAATAAGATGAGCCCGGTGTTCCCCGCAGGGTGCTATCTGTGCTGCTCTAATGAAAGGCACTTTTATTGGATCAGAGAGACCTTGTGTGTGCATAGGTCCAGAGAGTATTTGCACTTTTGGGGGACTAAATAACCTCAATCATGTTACGCTATGAATTAGAAATGCATTGGTTTTGCTTGTGTCAAGGTATAACCGTGTTACCTTGCTGTTTAATCCTAAAGGTTCATATATCCTTCGTTCATTTTTATTTCATACTCAAAATCAAAAATGAATAGAAACAAAGGATTTGATTTCTGTGATAGATATACCAGTGATATACTCACTGAGGCATACCAGTTAGTCCCCAGTTTCTCCCTCGCCTCAAGTCATACAAATCTGTCAAAGACAATTAGACCCTGATTGATTTTCCAGGGGGCTTTTGGATTGGCCCAATGTCTACAACCTCTTCACTTACCAGTAAAAGAATAAGGGGAGATAGGGTTATTTTTGTGCACTGAAAGGTGTTTGAAGGTTGCTCACTCTGGTATCTACTCCCTTGTTCACATTTGACCTTGACTTGACGGTCTCTATTCAGTGAAAGTCCTTGAGGGTGATTGAAGACACAGATAGGTGACATGGCTACAAAGACACATGTAGAGGGATATATTCTCAAAAGTACCCATTAATTAAACTGATGAATTAATTATGGTGTGTGTGTGTTGATGCTACTTGCAGAGAAGAGAGGCAGAGGAAGCAGAGGTCCCACTGAAACACCAGCTGCTGCAGGTTATAGTGAGAGTGCTTCAGTACCGTATGCTCCTGACAGGTAATCACACTCAAAATTGTAATGTTTGTCTAATTTTCACGATCATATGAAAGACTAACGAGATGTGTACAAAACAAAAGAAACACTTTTAGCTTCCTCATTTTATGCATAGGGGCAACAGTAACTCAGTTGGTAGTGTTCATCCACTGATCTGAAGATGGATGGGTTTGAATCCAGCTCTTGACATAAGTCATTGGTTGAGCAGTAAGATCCACTGACCCACAGGTTGGTGGTGTGATTCTAGCTCCCACAGAGGAATGCTGTCATTGTGTCCTTGGGCAAGAGACTTCACCCACCTTGGCCCTAGTGTCTGCATACGCTGATATATGAATATATGTGTGTAAATGGGAGTAGTTTCTTGATATAAAGTTTTTTCAGTGCCTTGAAATTGGAAAAGCGCTATATAAAAATGTGACCATTTACCATGTATTCATGTATTTAGCTTATATGTTTTTAGTAGTTTTTAGACTACTGCATCTTATAACATCCGGGTGACTATTTAATTTGCATTATATATGCTCTAACCACCAAATGCTACCAACATGTTACCGTAAACCTATCCAATTTATATGCATGTTATGATATTAATATTTTACTGTGTCTATTATATATGTCACAATAAAAGGTTATGTAAAATTGGTCTTCATAATTGCAAAAAAAGCATGTTATGTTTCATTGGTATTGCTATATGCTATTCTTTGAACTTTGAATTACTTTATGTAGGAATTGTGCTGTACAAAATAAAAACTTGCCTTGTTTTCTTTGTTGTTTGCAGATTATCTAAACAACCTTTCTCCTGACTCAAAAGAATATGAAGACACTCAAGGTACCCGGTCAAATCAATTACTTTCTTCATTGTAACAGTAAATTCTTTCTCATCTTTGTCACACAAGCTTCAGAAGCATTCTTCAAGCTCCAGTCGTTAAGCTACAGCCAGTGAGAGTGACTTAAGTGTTTGCTTGTGCATAAATTAGTCTCTCCATTTGTCTGTTTGTGTCGCAGCTGCCTTGGTGACCGTGTCTGAGGTGGCCGATCAAGCCAACGACAATCTCAAACAGGGGGTGAGTGTGGAAGATATCCCCTTAGATTTTTTCTGCAATTATTCTCTTTGTCAACACATCACTTATAAAGGAAGGCTGTTACCCTTTTATTTTCAGTCAAATCAGTTATTCTGGTCAATATATTTTTTTTGATATTGAGTTTTAAATGGGAACTTTTAAGATATAACAAATGTAGGGGGGTTTGAAATTTGACTTTCTATTTTCCCCTGTGAATAACATGTTACCACTTACAATTACATTAAATCTGACTGCAAAGGGCAAAATTACAAATTGTCAACAGTTACACAAAGACCACAGCCATTTATTTTTACTCCACAGGTTCCAAAAACAGCTACCGTTTAAATTAGAGAACATTTTAGTCAGGCAGCCAAATATCAGTCAGAATGATGAGGAGGATGTTTGCGCATGTTTTAAATTTCTCCTCATTCAGACAAGTCACCACTTTTTGGCAACGAAGTATTCATTTTAGATTTCCAAAATGAGGCATGTCAAAGTCGGACAGCTGCGTCTCCTCCTTGTCTTGAGAACATGCAGACTGAAGGAGAGAGCTCTGTTCGTCTCCCACTGCGGCCTCCACAGCTTGTTGATTAATGCACTGGGCGGGGAGTTGATGTCATCAGACAGTCCCAGGTGTATCATTACAAAGGGAACACTGTAAGGGTGTCTGTGCCTCTGACTCCACTCAAACTCCAGCAGCTTGTGGAGATAATACACTCCCCCACACTCCCCCTGGCTCCCTCTCCTCCCTCACCCTCTCTCACTGTCAAGATCCCCCTGTGCTGCACTCCATGGACGGCACAGGCCCTGACAACCAGACACTGAAAACACAGCATCTCTGTATCTCTGCTGTCTTTCATTCTTCACTGTCACGTCTTTATCCGGAAACCTCCATCTCATTGACTAACAAACCAGGCACTTTCAATTGTTGTCTTTGTATGAGCGCTGTGCTCTGTCTCACCAGGAGAATCTGCTGCGTCTGGTCCATATTGAGTTCAGCGTAAAAGGCAAAAGGGACCTGCTGAAACCAGGGAGGGTAAGCGACAGTCATTGTATTAACCAGTGGTGGGGGATAACAATGTAAAAGTAGTAAAGTACTGTACTTAAGGTGAATTTTTAGGTTTACTTTACTTAAGTAACTTTTACAGTGCATATTTTTTTACATTTACTTTACTATATTTCAGAGCAGGTATCTGTACTTTCTACTCCATTATATTTTTTAACTGGACTGAAAAGCATAAGTACTTTTTACATGATTTGAGGGGTTATTTTTACCGTGTTTGTGCTAACATCATGTCTAAATGTTTTGAGTTCAAACTTCGACCTTGAGCAAACAAAAATAAAATACACAAAATTCATAATAAGGTGATTTATATTGTTACTGTCTTATATGTATCATTTTTAATCAATATCACTACATTTAACAAAAAATAACAACACTTGTGTGAAATACTTTTACTTTTTGCGCTTAAAGTACATTTTTAATTTTACTTTTACTTAATTAGATTGTTTCATGTGATACTTTTACTTTTACTTGAGTAATCTTTTGTCTCAGTATCTGTATTTTTACTTATGTAAAAAAAAATTGAGTACATCATCCACAACTGGCATTAATCCTGTTAAACTCTGGTGTGTCTTAACTATACTGTGTTTACCATATTTCATGTTAATGGTCCAATATGTGATTTTTACTAGACCTGTAAATGTATCCAGATTAAAATGTGTTGTTAAACATGTGACTCTCAGACTAGAATGACAGATGAAGTGACAGTGGCATTATCAACTGTTTAGAGTGGTACCATGACCCATCAAAACTGGTCCAATAGTAAAGTAGCTGGGAGTGCATTCACGAGGTACATTCATTAATAAAAAGTGTTTTTGTGCTATTCTAATTAAAGTAAAAGAAAAATTCAAATCTGTACACTGTTCTGTTGACCAATACTCAAGAAGCAGCTTCGATGAGCAGCGAAACGTCTTCACTCCAATTCTTATATTATGGATCATACCTGGAAAACTGAGTGATTACACAGATACCACTTAAAAGAGCTACACAGCTGCAATTAAAGATCTTCCCTTGAAGATAAAATAAAAGAATTCTGGCTTTCCTAAAACACATAATGTTTTTTCTGTTGACAGATGTTTGTCAAAGAAGGAACGCTTATGAAGGTTTCAAGGAAAAGCAGACAGCCACGGCACCTGTTCCTGGTAAGTCAGCACTCAACTTAAAAGTCTATTTTTTTTTAATCAATTTGGTAAAACTCAGAGGAAGATTTAAGGAAGAATGCTGGAGATAACCACTGGGAAAAAGCGTGTACTGACTTCTAATTAACACCTTCTAATTTGTGTGATCGTCACATTTTACATGTTTGAATAAGGTTCTATCCTGTGTTTCTGTTGAGGTGCCAGACGGTTACCCGGCACCCTCAAAGTGATATTTTACAAGATAATTTGTTAAAATGCTGTTCCCTTCTTCTACTAGTCATTTGAGAAAGTAAAAAAGTGTCATTGTCAGTGGTGCACTAAACATTTATTTATTTTTTTCTCATATGCAATCATCCTAATTCACAACTTTCTTAGGTTAGAGCATACTATAGCCTGCTAACAGCGCACCAGTATTATTTCCTGGTTCGCAGCTGATCAAAAAACATTTTACAATTAGATGCAGACAATACATAGCAGTGCTATTTTACTATATATCCAGTACCTTTAATTGAATCATTTGCACTATAAAATATGTATTCTCCTTGCATTAGTGTGGTGCAGCAGAAAATACCTGGTGTTGCAACTTGAAAACATGAGAGAATGTTGGGTGTGGGTCAGTCTGGGAGGTAGTGGAGGTTGCGAGGGGGCACGGGGCCAAGGTCTCCACCAAGCACCGCACCCGTCAGCCTGCACGGCCAGCCCCTCTGCTCTCTCCTCCCAGGATTTGTTTTCCAGGGCCCCACTTCCTCACAGGATGTTTGGTGTGGGTCAGTGGATGCTGGCTTCCTGTGTATTGGGAGGGGACTGACAGCAAAGTGAAGGCCAGGCACCCTGTTGAATGCTGGGAGGAGGTGTAGTGTTTAATGTAAAGTGAACTAAAGAAGTAGAAGTCATGGCACAGGTGTGATTTAAAAGTGTATAACAGATTAAGACATGGTTTAAAGGAACTGTAGCCTCTGTGCTTACTGTTTTAAAAACTTACAATCACAACAGAACCTGGGTTGCCACTAGGGCTGGGGATCATTAAGGAGATGCTCATGCGATACCTCGATACATAAGCTACAAAACATATCTCATATCTCATTCTTTCGATTCAATACAGTTCAATACTGTCTATTTCAGAATGAATTGATATGATTCAGTAAAAAATAAAGGCTTTCAGCTCCTTACTTAATGAATAACCCCATTTTTACAAAAAAAAAAAAAAAAAACAAACCCAACAAACAAACATGCATTTTCTTTGACTAAGATTTATTTTTGTCTTTCTTTTAATCTTATGACCATGTGCATATGTAACTGTACATTTGAATTTGTATTTTAGCAAGCTGACTTTTACATGAACATTACAGTACATTTACATTATTTTTATGTTTATTAATGTACACTGTCCCACTGAAAACTAAATCAATTAAATTAAAAATGACAAGAATAATACATTAAACTGTTTCACTGGATTATTCATCCATATCTTATATGAACTCAACATTTACCTGTACCAAAAGGACATGTGCAGTTTAACTGCTCTAAAGGCTCACAGCATGAATACTAAATCATGGCTGTGATACTAAAATCCTGTGTTAAACCACAGCCTGTGCAAAGTTAATATGAAACACACCCATTTTAATTCTCAAAACAGAGAATAAGTCAAATATGTTGCATAAACAGGTTTCCTTCCTCTAAACGAGGAACAAAATTGTAGTATCATCAGATTACCAGTACGCAATATGATATATTGATTTTTGATATTTTTGCACACCCCTAGTTGCCAGCACCTTAACCTGCCTAGAGGACTGAAGTTTCAAATTCTCGTACCTCAGAACCTACAAAATTCTCTCACTGAGCTGCAGAGGCTGCACTAGCACTTGTTAATTACTGACTGTGGGTGCTGGAGTTGCGGTAGTGACGATTCAGATCAGTGAGGCATTTTAGATTTTTCTTCTTAATGGTTTTAGGTTTTAGGGTCTGGCAAATCAAAGTCTGAGACTCATTCTGCTTTTTGATTTGATAATCATCTTGAGAACCAAAACATCAAATGTTAAAATAAACCTCTGGGACATCATCCAATGTTTTTGTGCTTCAGAATAAATCGATATTACAATGGTTGCCATCAGTAGCTGTATTTCATTTGAACATGTCTGCCTTGTATTTGGGGACACAAATAGGTAGTGTTTATGACATTTTATTTATCAAAAATCTTAAATAAAGTAAACATTACATTTTTAAGTAAGTTTGTAGTGTAACACACTGTGAAAATACTTGCATTTTAATTAGTTACCAAAAAAATACTTAGTTACTTAATAACCTGCAGACATGGGTCTGTCGGGTAGGCAGAGATAAGCAGCTTGTAGCGGCGTTGTGGAGCTGTTACCCTTTTCTATTGTTGGTGTGATGCCATTTGGACCAATTAAAAAAAACAAATTTGTTGTTTATCTCTATTTAAATGTCTTTAATATAACATAAAATCACATATATGATTAATGTATGCAGTGTTACAAATAATGTTATCCCAGTTGCTTTCTTGAGGCAGTAAGTAAGTAGTATTATATATTACATTTTTAATAGGTAACTAGTAATGAGGAACTAATTACTTTTTCAAAGTAACTTCCCCAATACTGGCAGTAGAGAAGCTGGAACATCACCTGTCTTATACCTGTCCCAAGTGTGTCTCATGTGTGTCTCATGTGTGTCTCAAGTGTGTCTCATGTGTGTCTCATGTGTGTCTCAAGTGTGTCTCATGTGTGTCTCATGTGTGTCTCATGTGTCTCATGTGTCTCATGTGTGTCTCATGTGTGCCTCAAGTGTGTCTCAAGTGTGTCTCATGTGTATCTCATGTGTCTCATGTGTGTCTCATGTGTGTTTCAAGTGTGTCTCATGTGTGTCTCATGTGTCTCATGTGTGTCTCATGTGTGTCTCATGTGTGTCTCATGCGTGTCTCAAGTGTGTCTCATGTGTGTCTCATGTGTGTCTCAAGTGTGTCTCATGTGTGTCTCAGGTGTGTCTCATTGGTATCTCATGTGTGTCTCATGTGTGTCTCATTTGTGTCTCGTGTGTCTCATGCCTGTCTCATTTGTGTCCCGTGTGTCTCATGCCTGTCTCATGTCTTTTTCACAGATATGGCTATACATAAATTGCTCTCTATTTAGACATTTTCCACTTTCTTTTAGTTTCTACACATAGAGATTGGCTTGATCTGTATTTGCGTTAGATACAATTTTACTCTTGTGTGATATCTGATAAGCTGTTACAATAAAATGTAATTATTAGCTCATATGTTGCACAGTTGAACAATGGGCTCTGTTTTATCTCTCCCAGCCTCTGAAGATCCCAGTTGACCAATAGTTTGGAGGGTTAGTTGGCTGATACTTGGAGGCTATTACAGTTATTTGATCCCATGGAGTGGAAGTCTTCGCTGGGTCAACTGTTATTTATGGGCTTTTATAGAAGACACTCCAAAGATGAGCGCCCTAAGTCTATAACGTGACAGACAGAAGCACAATACACTTGTTTGTGCTCAGAGTAAGAGAAGGGGCTGATGAAATGAGGGTGATGAAGTAGAATATAAGGAGTGCATCTTGAGAGAATTGTCTAAAATTGCTTTTTTGCCATGGGACTGTGGGGGCCGGTGCTCAGTCAAAGAGGATCTTGCAGTGCATTTGTTTGAACTCAGTGTGGTTTCTGAGGACGGAATCCTGAGTAAATGAGTAGCTTTGGGTGGAGTGGAATAGCTGTGGTGGTTGCGGAGGTTATGGTTCAGTTCACGTTTAGTCTCAAGTAAAGCCGTGTGTGTGTGTGTGTGATCTGTTTGTGTTGTTGTGGTGGTGAAGGCCCCGGTCGCACCCTGGCCTGAGAAGCCCAGAGAACGAGGGAGCTAGACCCGGAGCAGGGTGGAGAATTCCTGGATGCTGTCTTTATGACCCAGCGGATGTTTAGAGCACACACTTTAGGTGTGACCAATGATGTCATCTCTTTTGTTTAGAAAAAAGAAATGTCTCTCATAACACAATAGCCCCTCTGTATGTTTAAAGACGTATAATACTTTTGGCCTGACAAGCAAATAAACACCTTTAATGCCTTATTTTGTTCTGTGTACATGTGGGAAATGTCTGGTGCAGACAGCTCACATGAATGTGTGAAAGGAAATTAGTGGAGCAGTCAGCTTCATAGACCTGACCTAAGACAGGATTTGCTCTTTTTGTCTCAGACTAATATCGCCATCTTGTGGAATCTCATGGGTGCTCACGTTCAAAAACCTACTTTGTGCTTCATGTAAAAAAAAAAACTTTTGAAAAGTATAATAAGTGCATGTTGTGATTCTTGAAAAGGAAAATAGTCTTTCAGTATATGTGGTGCACACTTTACCAACAACAGTTAGTTGGAATTAATTTTTTTTTTTTTTTTATTACGCCTATTAATAATGGCTAAACTCTGTTCCCTGACCGGGAATCGAACCCGGGCCGCGGCGGTGAGAGCGCCGAATCCTAACCACTAGACCACCAGGGACATAAGTAAGAGAGGCATCTGTTGCTGCATGATTGCCCATGGGGTACCTCCTGTGACAAATGGTGTCTAGACACTAATGTGTGGCAGTGGCATATAACAACCACTAGAGTGCAGTATAAATCTGTTATTTCACAGCTATAGTGTCCATGACCATAGTTACGAAAATAGGCTTCTGCCACCAGGCAGGGAGAGAGCAGAGGCAGTCAGATGAATGCAATAATAACTCTGTTGTTTTTATTTTTTTTTTTCCAGATGAATGATATCATGCTGTATACTTACCCTCAGCAAGATGGTAAATATAGACTCAAGAACACTTTGTCACTGTCAGGAATGAAGGTAAATAATTTAATGCTTTCTTTGTTGTTGTGATTTTTGGAGTAAATTATATCATGTGTTTGTGTTATCATACAAACAGGTCAGTAAACCAGCACTGGACAATGTGCAGAACTGTCTAAGAATTGAGGTGTCGGACATAACTATAACACTGTCTGCCAGGTAGCGGAAAAGATTTTCACATGAATAATGCCATTGAAAAAAACCCAACATATTATTTATAAAACAACAGCGGCATAACATTTTACTGATTTCAACTTTTTGCAGCTCCATTGGTGAGAGAGAAGACTGGTTTCATACACTCAGTCGGGCCATAGCTGATCATGCAGCCGGTCTGTGTACTTTTGGAGGACCCTGCAGTGAGGTGAGAAGAACACTTTATTATAAATAAAGAAATCTATGATGCAAATGAGAGGGAAATCCACAATGGTCTTTGTTTTAAATTTTTAAAGGCTCGAGAAAAACTGTGGATGGCTCTGGGAGAAGCGGCTCCTGTTTTGGTGCCTGTGTCCCATGTAATGATGTGCATGAACTGTACCTCTGACTTCAGCCTTACTCTGCGGAGACACCACTGCAACGCCTGTGGCAAGGTCACACATACTTGTTCTTTTCATGTCATTTTTAAAATGTTTTCCTCATACTTTCAAGTTGCTCACATTGATCTTATAATATGTTATTATAATTCCATGTTTCCATGTTAATTTTTACACATAATACAGTAAATGAAACTGCTTTGTTTTTTGTTCTACAGGTGGTATGCCGTGCCTGCTCCCGTAACAGATACCCTCTCAAGTACCTCAAGGACCGAATGGCCAAAGTGTGCGACCACTGCTATACAGAACTCAGGAAAAGAGGTAGGCATGGTCATTGTAATTGTTGTTTTAATAAAAGAATACATGTGGTCTACTTGATATACTGTATGTGCTGACTTGCATTTAGGAGGAAGTGTGTCTGGAGCATGTGGAAACTCGAGCCCTCGCACTCAGCGCGCTAGTCGTCCACTGTCTGCCGTCTTTCAGAGTCTACAGCCTCCCAGTCTGTGGAAGAGCAGAAAGAGCACTATATCTCTCAACCAGGTACCTCTTTCTGTCACACACATTTTCCTTCAATTTTCAAATACAGTCAACTACAAGACAGACCCAACCCAGCTCTGTTGTTAGCATCAGTTAATAAGTCATTTTTTTCCCATAAAAAATAAATATGCCTAACCACCAGCTCACTGTACAACTCTGTTGTAGAAAACTTCTCATTTACGCAACTAATTTTGTGAGGGAGTGTCACTCCAGAACCACAATATTTATGGTGCATTTATATTAAGATATTAAGAAGACAGTTTTAGGTATTCCATACTAAGATATTTATTTTGTGAAATTTGCATTTCAGATGTCCCTTGGGGCTGAGGGCTCCACTATGAGTGGAAGCTTGCAGCGGAGAAAGAAAAGCAAGAGGAAGTGGAAGCGTCTGTGGTTCCTCCTCAAAGACAAGGTGCTCTACACCTTCACAGCCCGTGAGGTGAGGGGGCACAGAGTCTCCCACCAGCCCCAGGCTCACACTCGCTCTCTCCTCCTTCATTATGTCTCTTTAGAGCACATTTCATCTCAGATCTTTATACTTTCCTCTTGGGCAGGGACTCTCTGTGATCTTTCTCCTTACTGTGTGGCATGACTCTTATTTGTATATCATGAAATATTGTTTGGCTTTACAAGTCGAACTTACACTAATGCAGGTGCTTTGTCTCCCTCAGGATAAAGTGGCTTCAGAAAGTCTGCCTCTGCAGGGCTTCACTGTCAAACTGACTGAGCGAGCAGATGGAGAGGAGAGCAGCAATGTCTTTCATCTATACCACAAGAAGACACTGTACTATACCTTTAGGGCAGATGACCAGCACACAGCACGCAGGTCAGCAAAGACATTTGTGCATATGTGCTGTGCTTCTTATATGGTTGATATAAAAATCTATAGCAAAAGACAAAGTTAAAATCTGTCAACTGGACAAATCGTTGTAGGAGTGAAGACGTTTCGCTGCTAATCCGAGCCGCTTCTTCAGTTCTGATCATTTTCTGGTGGCACTGCCTTATCTACCTGCAGGGAGGGGCTAACTACACTGAAACTGTAAACATCTATTGTCTCCAGTTTCAGCTTGAGCTACCCTATTCAGCCCTTAACGACCCTGCTATTGTTCTCATTGTTCTGGGTCTGAGGATGAAGTTGTAGATGGGGGAGCAATTATGTCTCAGGGCCCCATTCCTGTTTAAAGAAGGATTCTCTGTCCTAACAAAAATTACTTCTTTAACTCCCCTCTCAAACCATTTCTTTTCTCTGGCTAAGATCTGAACTTCACTATCTTCAAAGGAGCGGATAGTGGCTTTGAGGTGGAGATGTACGGCGGACTGGGGTCCAGAGGAATTCTCACACCGATGTACCGTTGGTACATCCTTTTATGGAGTAGCTGTCTAGTTTCTCCAATGTAACGCTCACTGCACTCTTCACTACACTGAATGGAGTCGACTACATTACTTTGTTTGTGGCTCAGGGTTTTGTCCTCTGAGTGAACCAGTTTTTGACAAAAACTGATTTGTGGCTCAGACTTTTGTCTTCCTCAAAGGTCAAATTCCCTCCCTGCAGGTAGATATAAGGCAGTGGCCGCCAGCAATCTGATCAGAACTGAACGCAAAACGTCTTCACTCCTACAACGATTTGTCCAGTTGACAGATTTTAACTTTGTCCTTTGCTATGCATCACACCTGGACGACTGAGGGTTTACACAGACATATAAAAATCTACAAAAATCTTTCCCTGACCAAACCCGGGCCTCGGTGGTAAGAGTGCTGAATCCTGACCACTAGACCACCAGGGATATATGTGGGCCCTGCAGCTGGTGTTAATATTAGTTCAGAATATAATAGAGTATGCTAAGTACAAACAACAACAGATAATCTGCAAATGTATTTAGACAAGTCTCTGAGGTTTGTTGATATTGTATATTGTTCTGTCATATAGCAATGAACTGATGATTTCTGATGTGCTCTTATTTTTTAGATGGGTCAATGCTATAGAGGAGGCTACAGTTTTATAGCACCTGCTTTCTGCACTGCTGCCACAAGAGGACGCCATGTTTTTTTATGTTGTGGCAGAGGAGAGCATATTCAAGCTGTATTTAAGCCACTCTGGGCAGCTGTGAGAAACCAGTAGCCCTTACAAATCAAATCAACTGGGATTCTTCTGTCACTGTACATCTTTTACATCTTTTAGCTCATAAAAAAATGTGTGAAAAAAATGTCTATATTTAACAGGATTCCTGACCTGCAAAAATACATTTGTAGCTTTAAAGGGAAATGATTTGCAACAATTTTAAGATGTACAAAATATCTACAGTTTTTGAAGATTCATATTTTCTAATACGCTGCAGATATTTAAACAAAGGTATCATTATTAGTGTTGTCTACAATTAACAAAACGATTACACAATGCAACAGGGAACTTTTCTGGCTGAGTCCACTGTCAGATGTAATGCCTCATATTTACTAGTCAGTATTTTCTGAAGTGCCAAAACAGTTCCCCTTATTACACAGACTGAGACTTTATTGTTATGTTATCAAAGTACTGTACTCTGGTTTTGCTGAACGTGTATAAAAGTCTAATATGTTCCATTTTACAGATGCTGTAAATGCAGAATACAACATGTTCTGCGTTTGTGAATGTTGGTGCATATGAGCTGCTCATGTCTAAGTCTTCTTCCCTTTAATTGTTCAGAGAGCCAGATATCTGCAAAGAAAGAACACTCAACACGCTTCACTAAAGACCATTGTGAACTCTTTCACTGTATAATGTCTCTTATGAGCCACTCTTAAAAGTGTTATAATGGATTGTACCTCTCTAGCATATCATGCACTGTAAATATAAATGTTTATGTATATATGCATATAAAATAAAGATCTTTCAGAGAGACTCTGACTTACGGTTTTGATTTTCTTCACAGTTTCATCTCACTCCTGGATTTATCTAAGCAAATACGCAAGTTCATTCTCTAAAGTTATATTTACAAGGAATGTTTTCAGCTTAAGCGGTATACTGACTGTCTCACTCAGAGGATGTCAAAGAGTGGCTTGTGTTTAGTAAAAATAGAGTGTTTCCATTGATTTCTAACAGAGATTGGCCCTCCGACAGGGACCATGTGAGGCACATTTTGAATTCACTTCTGGGCAGTTAATTGTGGTACAGTGATTCTCAGCTGTATATCTTACATTTGTATTATTTATCTTTCTGGGCAACTTGGAAACATTGATAACAGGGAATGGATTGAAAAAAGCACCCATAAGAACATACAATATATAATTTCATTATGAACAGGAATACAGATTCTGAGACATCCGTCAAAGTAATTTACCACAGCAACAAGCTGGTAATATAAATATTATTGGGCTGGAAAGAACTTTGTTTTTTTTTTTAACTTAATGATTCAAATGGGGCACGTGAGAGCCAAAGCTTACTTGGAGGTTGAGTTACCTAACTGCTTCCCCAAACTGTTTTACAGCTAATTGTACTGCATTTGAGATATATTTATTTCAGTGCCTGAGTATGAACTGAAGTCAACATTGTCTATACTCAATACCTTATTGTTAATGATTGTATGTCAGTTGGGACATAGAACAGAAGATTGGGGTTGCTCTAATTACATCATCCCATGAGCAAAAATGACCTGATACACTTCTGAAAAGAGAGAAGGAGAAGTGAGAAATGCATCAAAGTCTGAGGAAGCTGTCATTTCCTTCAAACAGTACAGTATATGCACTTCCAGGTACCATCTTTGCATTTGGTCAATATTTTATCTCCAATAAAAGAATAGTTCAATTTGACCTCAACTATGCATTGTAAATGAATAAAGCAATAAGTTAATGTGAGAAAGAATACTAGAGGTAAACTGTCACATTTTTATATAGCACTTTTCCACCTTCAAGGCACTCACATTTTACATCAAGAAAATACTCATATTGGGGTCGAGGTGGGTTAAGTGTCTTGCCCAAGGACACAACAATAGCATTTATCTCTGGGAGCTGGAATCGTACCACCAACCACCTGACTGCTCAACCAATGTTGTTTACGTCGAGAACAGGATTGGAGCCCAAAGAAAATCTAGGTTTACATTCTCCTTTTACACACAGGGAATTCCACTGTCTTGAAATAGACTATTTGATGACAGTACTCACCTGTACCTGCGTAATCCCTCAGTCATCCAGGTCTGATCCATAGCAAAAGAAAAATATCAAATCTGTCAACTGTCCAGTTCATTTATTAATAGTCCCTTGTTACGTAATGACACCTGCGTGACACCTGTGTAAAACCTTTATTAAACTTTAATGATCTCAACCTGCAACGACTGAGTTTTATTGAAATGTCAAATTGATAGGAACTGAACAGGGAATGTTTTATTGGCTCTACATCAAAAATTAAAAACAAAAACAAAAAACAATTTACTTCTGTCATGCAGGTGTCATGACATAACAAGTGAGTATTGTCATCAAATAGTCTATTTCAAGATAGTGGAATTCCCTGTGTGTAAAAGGAGATTGTAAACTTTGATTTTCTTTGGGCTCTAATCCAGCTGAACTTGAATGTTGAGCTGTTACCGCGCTGACAGTATCTGTGGAAAGGCCAAAGAGCAGGGCAAAGGCAGCGGAGCATAACTCACAGATTATTGCTCAGGGATTTTACTCTGTCCTATGATGTCATCTCAGAATTTGTAATGGAAAAATATGAAGCAGAGCAGTAACGCCACCTCAAAGTATTACAGTCAAAAGTATTTCCACATTTTCCACATTGACATAATGTTTTAAAACTAAATTTAAAATCTACAAAGCTGACTACAAATGTAACAAATTTTATGTATGGCTACTCCAAAGTGATATGTGTACTCATTTTAATGTCTTTCTTATTCTGTAAAGCACTTTGAATTGTCTTGTGTTCAAATTATGCTATAATTTTTACTTTTTCTAAATATAAGGTTATATAATCAAATCCACAAATTCCTTCTTATGGAAATTTAAAGTAAAACCTGTCATATAAAGTAGAAACTAAACGTCTCAGAGCAAACTGTGAATATAAAATGGTTAAAAGTAAACACAACAATAACACAAAAGAATGAAAGATATATAAATTAATTCTGTCTATTACCTATTACATGCTTAGGCTACATACACTGTGCCTGCCATGGTTGGCCTGTACATGGTTGGCTGACAGGTTGGCATTGGAAAAAGCTGACTAACTCTAAACAATGATTCAGTCTTTATGTCATTGTTGTGTTCTTCAGACCTGAGCTATTATTAGGCGTTTCGGGGTTTAGGTCAGGCGCTGTTCTAAATTCACAAGTACATTCTTATACAGGTTTTGTGGGTGGGGTTTGATGACTCAGACCGCTTTGAGAAGAAAAGATTAGAGCTGTGTTAATATGTATATGTTAGAGACAACCTTTGGTAGACTTGTAATCACATGTTGTGTGTTCTTCATATGTAAGGGCTCAAGGAAAACACATTTTCAACTTCACTTTATTTGTGTTCCCCATGGGGCAATTAGTTTTGCAGCAAAGAGAAAACAAAAAAGACAAACACATATAAAAAACATTGAAAGGACATAAAAACAGTACATATTTGTCCATCCACAGAGCGGGAAAAATACACAGCGGTAAGTAAGATTAAAATGTATTTGTCTACCCTGAGCAGCATTTAAAAGCTAAATGGCCGCAGGAATAAAAGAGTTCTTATGTCTATTACTCCTCACTGTAGGAAACCTGAGCCTAGAGCCAGAAGGAAGAAAACCAAACTCATCATGAAGAGGATGAGCATCACCAGACAAGATGCACAGAGCCTTCCTTTTCACCTGTCTGGAGAAAAGCTCAGACTGACTCAGATTTTGTTTTAATGTATAAATATAAAAGCTTTTGTGTGTGTGTGTGTGTGTGTGTGTGTGTGTGTGTGTGTGTAAGACTTGGGGTAACCATTAGGCTGCTCATACTTTTACAACAGATGTCTTATATTGTACTTTGGCCGGTTTAAGCAGTAAAATTGAGTAGCATAATGAATTGCGATCATAAGGCCTATTTCTAAAGGGGGGATTCACTCCATCAGAATCAGATCAGAATCAGACTCAGACTCAGAATCAGATCAGAAGAAAAATCAGATCAGAATCAGAAGAAAAAAAAAAAAAAAAAAATAAATAAATAAATAAATAAATAAATAAATATGTTTTTGAAAATAAAATTGTCTTAAAAAAAAAAAAAAAGTCTAAAAGGTAGATATATACAATAAAATCAGAACAACAGTGCAAACATGATTTATTAAGGTGATTATAGTTATTATAGTGTCCAGTGCACCACTTTCTCATTTCTCTGGTTCATGGACAGAAATGCAGGTGTTTGTTTGATCAAATGGGCCCAGCAGGTTTGTTTGCACTGCCTCTGTCCAGGAAAGTTAACAATGCGGGTTCATGTGACCGAGATCCTCCAAGGCAAACGATGGAAACCCGGGCAGTCCGCTCCGTGCGCTGGGGAATTCACCTGGTTGACGTCACGCGCCAGGCTTCTGTGCGCAGCGCCTCCACACTCCACAGCAGCAGAAAAGACAGCACAGACTGAGCCACACACACGTCTTCAACTGACAGCAGCACAACACTTCCTCAAACTACAACGACACACAGGAGAAGGTGATCGAAAACGCAAGAAAAGAACGCAAATTTACCAAGGAGCGCGTCAACCAAGGCGGAAGAGGTGAGCCGGTCACACTTGCTCCAAAGACGGTTTAAAAACTTGGAGAAACTTTGAATCAATGTTAGTTTGAGGCCACATAATGCATGATCATAGGCAGATAATCAACGCGTTTCTTTTCAATCTCAATAGTTTTGTTGCTGGATTTGGATATAACCAATTATAAAGCTCAACATTTCCAAGTCAGTTTCGGGTTGTTGTCGCGGAATGTCTCCCTCTCTCGTCGCCCTGTTGTCGCCATCTACGTCCATAAAACTCAGTTGTAAAGTGACAGGGGAAAATGCAGAAGCCTGTCCCTTGCAGCTAACTTGTGACCCAACTTCTGTCTTTCCAAGGAAATAGGCTACACTGCATAATTATTTATTCAAAGAGTTTCTGTATTCAGCTAAATGAAATGACAGAAATAAACAGAACAGCTTTAACTACTGCTCTTAAAGTAAGCAAAAATCAAGCAAAAAAATCATAGCCTTTGCCTGTTTTCATTATTAAATTAGGACAAATGACAGTAAACCCCATAGACTAGACCAGAACTTAATCTAGAACAAAACCAAACAAAGAGCAGGTCAACTCTAGGATGAAATCAATTCAACTGACTAAGCTCCCACACAAGAAACACATCCAGATATATTGTATTTTACCCCTAAGATGAATAATACTCCTTCGTGCCACTAGAAGCCAACACCAGCCAGCAACCTAGGTACAGTCAGATCTGAAAACAACTGCTATAGATACTACTTTGATTTATTGCTATGATGTAGCTTTAATAATGCATGTTGTTGAGTTTTGGTTTCATTTTTTTATTTGACTCTTACACCTACACGATAACTTGTATCCTGCATCTAGCAATAAACATAAAACCATTTCTACATGTTTCCTTGCTGTATGTTAAGTTGTCGTCACCAGTTGTCATTATGTCTGACATTACACAGCCAATAGCACCGCGCCTCGCCATAGTCCGACTTCAACTAAAGCAGGTTTGGTGTGTTTGTTGTATGTTTATTCACCTTTTTATATAATCCATCCAGCTGTGACTGTGTTTGAAAAGGTGATGAACGCTCGCTGATCTGCGAAGCCCTCGTCTTTGCGAAGCTTCAGTTGTGGAAGTAAAGCCACTAGTTTCCTGAATGCCCTAACATGGTGTGTGTGTCGCCACTTTTGTTTTGAAATATTTTACTTACAAATACCGTACATTACCAAACCCTTGTGACAGGCTATCTTGCTGTTGTCTTGAGAGCAGAGGCTGTATGGAGGGTAAGGTAACACTATCTGCCTGCAGTTAGTGGTTTGTCAATATTGGCTTGTGGCATTGGGAGAAGCCTGGAGGACACTGCATGTACCATGGTGCTTTCAGTATGTGATGAGGCAGGCTTAAAACAGTGCAAATACAGCTTTTTAAAATTAAAATTAATATACTCAGTTGTAGTTGTACCAAAAACAATCCTTCCTTGATGTAATAGCGTGCCTGCCACTTCTCTCACAACACAATTCAAAAATACTATTAGCCCTAATGATACCGCAAAATAAATCCCACCTCAAGAGCGTTCTTTGTTGGTTATTCTTCTTAGGCTTGGACAAATGGAAAGGTTATGTAAGTTACAGAAATCTTTGCAATGTAAAACTATTGTTAGCTTGCTTGTTACTTGGAAAACGTCATTGTGCTGGTTTCTTATAAGACAGCTTTGAAACTTTGAATTTCAGTCGACAGAACAATGCTTTTAGTGATCACATGACTTGGGGAAAAAATTAATTACCTCTTCTTACTTTACCTAAGAGGCAGTGAGTGAGTCCACGGGAATGTTGGTGTCATTATACATTGGTGTTGTCACGATACTAAAATTTCAAACTCGATTTCGATGCTAAGGAATGGATTCAATACTTAATATCAATCCTTATACCACAATGATAATTAAAAAAAAACAACCTTTAATTAGAATATTATTGTCAACATTAAATTTTAGTACTTTTTTTTTTTATATTTGCCATGTAGCCCTGCCTAAATCTGCATAATCCCTCAGTCGTCCAGGGAGGTTCCAGTGAATGAGTGAATAGAGTTGTATAGCTCAAGATCATTTCAAAGCTATTCAGGAAAGGCTCATTTCTGTCCTATGATTGTGACTTTTTAGTATCGATATCTGCTCAAATGAGTATCTAGTTTTAGTTCAGATTAGTGTCTAATTTTTGACACTTTTGACAGCCCTTTTATACATATTTGAATTCTTTTGCTGCCAGTGAGTAGCTTTAATTGACATTGTTTTAACATGGGATCATGCTGCTACTTCTCTTTTTTGACCTTGTGCTGCATACCCCAGTATTCCCCTCCACCCGCCGCCGTACCACTGCTCTGTTCAGGTGCTGTTTGTCAGTCTAAGCCAATCTGAACTGTGAGAATTGTAAGTGGTGCAGAAATGGACACCTATCTCCTCCTATAGAGCAGCCACATACACAGTAGCAGCATTCATGCCAGTAAAGCAGGTTTCAGACTTGGCAAAACAACTTTGCAGCAAGGAGCACATTCATACTACTGCTACGGAAGTTTAGACTGGCGATCATAAGAATTCAGGTTGTCTCCAAAGACGTTAGCTTACCTGTGTCAGTGACGGAGCATTTGCTGTTTGTTGACTTAACCTTTACTGATTGAGCGAGTTGGAGCTGTGGTACATTTTGTTAGACATTAACCGTGGTTAGTAAAAGGAAGATGCTTTGAAAATCTAGAGGAAATCTACAGACAGTGTAATGATTTATTTTAATGTTTTTATTTCTAAGTAGTATAGGCGCAAAATCTTCCCCAATAACATAAGGACAGCGTGCAATGGTGGGAACAGAGTATGAAATGTCACGGATTATCTGATAAGTAAATTAATTGCTATGGACAGAATGGACCCAGGTTATGATAAGACGAACAAAACTGAAAACACTTGTATGATGTAGACTTGGTTTGGTCCAGTCCAGGTTTAGTCATAGTTGATGTACGATCTTCTATTTTAGGGGTTTCCAACTTTTAAGGCTGAAACTATCTTGAAACATGATTAGTCTTAAGGATCAATTCAAAATAAATAAATAAAAAATAAATAACCATGCAACTGACCCGGGACCCCCACTACAAGATGCAACTGACATCTGTGATAGTTCAGTTTACAAAATATGTATCTGTTTTCATTATTTATTTGAGTAGATTATATCTTAGTGAAATTGGGCCAAGTCACACGATACAGTCATGTCATAGTCAGTGTCATAATTAAAAAAATGATACTGCTGTCCACAACATGTCTCAGATTCACAATGCGTGAATGTATTTTGTGGTTGATAAGTAACAGTTTCTTGTAGGAATTCGGAAGAAGGAAAGGTTATTTAAAAACGAATTACGATATACACCCTAGATCATTTGACTTCCTTTATTTTTCTTGGGCATTACTGTTACAATATGCTCTAATTGTTAATAATTGTGCTTAGCTGAAAATCTTTCTTTCCTCTTTACATTCTACATCTCTTACCTTTGACGGTAAACCATAACCAGTTAGAGCAGCTCAAATCATTGACAGTTTTCTCCAAGCAGTTCATTTCTCAGCTCTCTACAAATTCCATGTATGTCTTAGTCATATCTCTTATATAAGGGCATGTAGTCTACAACTTGAAAAAATACACGTATTTAAATGTGTCGAATGAGTAACATTTTTGTGTTGTCCTGCAGTAGAACATTACTCGTGCTGTGTTTGTTTTGTGTCTTCAGTATCTGAGTCTTCTGTTCCATGTCCTCTACTTCTGACCTAGTTTCTCCCATTGCTGTAAGTTAATTTGTGTCGGTAAAACGTAAATGAAGAACAATGACATATTTGCATATGAGCACTAGGGCTGCAAGATAAATCGAAAAACAAATCAAAATTGAAAAGTAGTTTGAATAAACACAAGCAAAAAATTGCTCTGTAGACTGTATTTTTTAAGCACAATATTTTACTCCACAGACAACAACATATCTTGTTTTATTCTGCATAAAAACTGCTAACCCTGTTGTTTAGAGCTGTACAAACATGTTCTGAAATACACGTGACTCTTATTGTCATTTCAGATTTATTTGGTCAATTCTCCTGGATGCTTTTAAAATGTGAACTTTGAACAGAATTATATTATTAAAACATAAATTGCGAAATTTTGAACTATTAAAATACCTGTAATTACATAAATGCAAGCTAGATCAATTTAATAATAATAATAATAATACATTTTATTTATAGGGCGGCTTTCTGGGCACTCAAGGTCGCCTCACATACATCACACAACACAATTTAATGCTATACTGTGAATCATTCCTGGCAAAACAATATCTACAGGGAGAAAAGTTACCTAGTGCACCTCAATAAAAAAAAAAAAAAAAAAAAAAAGTTAAAAGGATTGAGCACACATTCTGCCAGTGTTTTTGCATTGCTTATCAACATTGTGATTGTTTTGTGCTTGATTGTGTACCGGACATGGCATAGACAGAAAAGGAATAAAATCATTTCTAGGGCGTTTTTTCCCCAATGTCAGACATTTCTGTGTAATCAGGTGTCCAGTTATGATCCATAGTAAAAGAAAAAAATTATTCTGTCAACTAGACTCAAAAAACTTTTTGTCCAGTTGACAGAATTAAATGTTTCTTTTACAATGTCAGATATAGATGATCCAAGCCAGTATTAAAGAGTACTTTATACTGGACTTTCACACCAACCTCAGACTGAAAAGCATAAGTTGTATGAAAAATAAAGGATATTGGGGGAAAAAAACGAATGCACTGCTTCTCCATTGTACTGTATATAAGTAGTATATTGCCTACATAGCAAAATTTTAGAGATCTAATCTCTGTAGTAAGTCACAGTTTGTGTGAACCTGGTGTGAGCATGTTCCCATCAGGAAACAGCAGTGAAGAGTGTATGCTGATAACTTGGTTAAGATCTTCAGATGAAAGTTGAGCAGATGTGGTGTCAGACCTGTCAGACCTGTCCTGTCGTTTAACGCTTTAGCTAAAGACTGTTTGGTACATACCTCACTGTGTAATATTAACGTGTCTGATCACTGTGTAACGCCTCACAGATAATGTATCATGCCTTTTATTGTTTGTTTGGTGATTAATAATATTCTAATGCTGTCTGTGGACCTTACTTGTACTTGTTACACGGTGTGGGCAGCCCAAATACACTTCAATGTGATAGTTGCTTATTAAATTCTATTAATAGAAAATATAAGTAGTACTATGTGGTACAAGCTAATTTTTGGTGGTGTTATGCTAAAAAAGAAAGATGAATGTGGAGTGTCTTGTTGTGCCAAAGTAAATTGCATTATGAGTCAAATCTTAATGCACATGACTGCACAATGTATGCGATTGGAATACTTGCATGCTATTATTTCACTTAAAGAAGTCATGCTATTGAGACAGAAGTATGTGGAATCTCTCAGTTGGCTAAGTAGGTTCCATTCCAAAAGAGAATAAAATTTTGTCAAATGGTAAAATGTTTTGTAGCTACACATCCAAGAGGTTTCTTCAGTGCTGACAGGAAACTGGTGAACTGACAGAATTCAAATATCTTTTGTTTTTGAGACAGATGATTTTTTATCACTCTAAAAAGATGAATATTATATAAAGAGCATTTTTCAAGAAAAACACAAGTCAGTGCAACAGTAAGCTGAACATTCTTCTGTTGTTTAACTGTGTCACCAGGAACTTTCTTAGAACAGTTTTCCTCAGGCATGCAGTCGGCCAATATGAGATGAATATTGTATAAGGACCTGGATGTTTTTAATGAAATTAAATGTTACCACATGGGATGTATGGTATAATACAACTCTACAAAGGATGCTCCATGGTCCACTTGTGAATTCACTTCATTGTCTGTGTTTTTGCTGTCTTGCCCTTTCCCTACACCCACCCCTTCCCCAAATGCATGTGCTCATTTTTTCCACTCTCTCTAGAGAAACAAGGCTGCCATTTTATAATGTGTGTGCATGTGGGCATAGAAGAGGGTAAAGACATCCAACTGGATATAGTTTAGATATTCTTGTATGCATGGGGGAGGGCCTCTTGACCCCACTTGTGCATTCATGTAAGGGTTTGTGTCGAGTAAGTAAAGGTTATAGTTACATTGTTTGAGAAATGATCTGAAGTGATTGTGGCTATTGTGACTGGTTGATATTTTCTGTCAAAATAATGCAGATCTCTCATAAATTCAATGAGAGTATTCAGTACTAAGTTTAATATAGTTCTAGCCCAGCCACATTAAAATACCATATCAATCCTGGGTGATCTTCCTAAACAGGATGCTGCTTCAGCTTGATGTGTGAAGTTGGTCTGCAGTAGTGCCTGATCTGGAGTGTCAGCCCAGACTATAGATTATTTTTGTGTATAGAAATATAGCAATATCACTGTGTAGATTCCACTCAGAAGCAGCCTTGTTCCATATAATGTGTATGCTGGGCACACATGCTTTATAGATTATGCTATATGTCAGCCTCTTGTGTTTGGATTGAAGGTGTCTAGCCCTGTGGGGAATGATAGACAAACACTGTGCGTCTGTTGATCTCATTGCACAAACATGTCATGTGAATGTATAAACAATAAAGTCTTATCTATTAAGTGACTGTGGGGCACAATACTTGGATTTTCTAATTCAAATTGGAGGTGGATAACAAGTTCAAGTTTCAGACCAACACATATAGTTAAAGGTACCTGTTTGGACTGAAACAACCAAACACACAACTGAAACATTTGATTCATAGCTTGCCAGGAAACTAGATGAGTAAGTCTTGATACAGGGACTGACCTGATATTGATCTTTACAGACATAAGTTTGGTCCGACTGCCTTAGATCATGGGAAAGTATTCTGACAGCTACAGGAGTACAACAGTTTATCAGCTGATCTGATACATGAAATGAAAAGTGTGCTGAGCCTAATAGTGGACATAGTCCTTGGATCGTACCTTGTGTAATTTCATGTTGTGAGCATATTATAGTATGCTATGCTCTGTGAGGTCTTTGCATCCTCTTTTGCTTCAGAAAATGCACACTGACAAGGAATGTGAAACCTGTTGTTACTGTAAATGAGTTGAAATATTGCCAAGATTAGGTTTAGGACAAAAGCCACAACAGATTAACTCTCTCAATAAGTGCTGTGTAGAAATTCTTTTGGGAATTCTGTGAGATTTAGAGATTATATGGACTTGAAAATTACTTGAATAACATTGACATGAGTGAGTTATACAACACGCATTTAGATTATATATAATATTTAATGTTAACAATACAGACTTTGCAACTTGCTTCATAAAGAAGCTAAATACTTAATGTATTTGTGTTTGAGTTTCTCATCATTTTTTTGTGAAACAAGCCTTTAAACATTTCAAATAAATGGGAAAATGTGAATTATAATAAGGAAATGACCAAAACATCAAATATTGGCACACAAGTATTCATCAATCTGCTACAAATCTAAATGATCAATTATTCTCCCCGGAGAATTCTCCCTGGCTTTTCTATATTCTCAGTAATGGTTGCTAATACTGTTTTCAGATAGTTACTATCTTCCTCAATTTCCCTATTTGTGGGTAGTTTCCAGTCTTGAGTTTCGTACTTCCTCATAGATGAGAATCTGTCTGACTTGTCTTCCTTTTTGCTTGAATTAAATTATTTGTATCCCTGTCTGTTTCAGGAGGCTTGAGTGAGGGATCACCATGGCACCCTTCCTGCGAATAGGCTTCAACATTTACGACATGGGTGCTCTGCCCCCTGTCCCAGAACCTCCCATTTGTGCCATCAAGATGAAGGAGTCTGTCAGCACAGGTACAGACAAAAAAGCAAATGCACACAGTAGCCACCATGACTGACTCTGGGATTGAGAGAATGCACTGTGCCTGCCTTTAACCAAAGTTCACAAACAGGGTTCGATCTTGTTTTGTAATTTAGCACAACAACAGCATTTTTTATTGTTTTTATATTTCCAGAGCGAGGAAAGACTTTAGTCCAGAGGAAGCCCACAATGTATCCTGACTGGAAATCTACATTTGATGCTCACATTTACGAAGGCCGTGTCCTTGAAGTGGTTCTAATGAAGAGCCAGGAGGAGCCCCTGGCCAAAGCTACAGTGGGTGTGTCGGTACTGGCTGAGCGCTGTAAAAAATCCAAAACGAATGGTCGTGCTGAGTTCTGGGTAGACTTGCAACCTTCAGGTCGAGTGCAGATGGCAGTGCAGTACTTCCTGGAGGATGGAGATGTTGGTAAAATCACACTTTTTATTAGTTTTGCTACTATTACAAACAGTCCAAAATTCTTTATTACTTATTTTTGTTACAGTGTTGTCTGTTGCTTCTCTCCTTCACATGAGCACTTTGTCTGTCACATGTACTCTACTCTATTTATTATATATCAATTTGTTGTTTTTTTTGTTTGTTTTTTTTAACAAATAAATAGTTTTTTAAATAGGGTGCTCATGAAAAAGAGAGTCTGGTTCTCTCATTGGGCCCTCGCTTTATAAATAAAGATAAGCTAATAAAATTTTAAAAATCAAAAATAAAATCAAAAAATCAAATATATGACTATATAAAATAAAATATGTTCCCTGACCGGGAATCGAACCCGGGCCGCGGCGGTGAGAGCGCCGAATCCTAACCACTAGACCACCAGGGAGTGTCCATGAGGTAACAAGACACTCAGGAGAAAGTTCTGTGGAGGCCACCATCCCCCATCTGTTCTCTTGAGTTGTAACCAACGCCCTCTGCTGGCTTCCATTAGTCTGTATTGCATCACCCCTGATTTATTTTGGCCTTTACCATTTTAAGAATGAAAAAATCTGTTTTGACAGACTCATACAGTTGAAAATTCAGTTAGAAATTAACATTAACATTTGTGTCTACTACTTCTGTCTTGCTGCTGTCATTCACTTTTTCTTTACTGGGCCTCAATGAAGCACTGTCAGTCTAAATTACAGAGGAACGTTTTTTCTCTTAAGTTATCACCTTCCACTTCCTTCTGTTAAATGTCTCTTTAAGGCTTCCGTCCTTGTCAGCCACCCACTCCCTCCTAATCTCTTGGCACAACCTCCTTTTGTTTACTTCTCTCATGCCTTCTCAACTGTCCTCTTCAAGTGATCTTTGGCCTCGCTGCCATAATACAGGGTTACTTAAGAGTATATTTCTGAGGTTTTCCTTCAGCATTAGTACCACTACATTTTTAAATGGCTACACACTTTGACTGCTCATTGGTTTAACACGCTATTATAATTACATACAATACATAATATATAAAACATGTTCTGATAAATCTGAATGGTGGATTGCGTAGTTGCTGTTGGCTCATTGCATTGACATGACCATTACTTATAATCACCATCCATCTTACAAGCTCCTCTTGCTGAAACATTCTGAAAAAAATATGTATATTTTAGTATATTAATAATGCATCTCATACTTTTTTATATGAATTCTATATTTTAGATTTTTAGATGACATTTTCCTATTGGACGTTCAAGGAAGATTTATAAACTCATTTTATATGTCTTCAGCTGCTAACAGGCCTTCGATGAAAGTCTCTCCCGAGGAAGGACTCACAACCCTCAACAGAAGGAGAGGAGCCTTTAAACAGCCCAAAATCCACGACATCAAGAGCCACGAGTTCACTGCCACTTTCTTCAATCAGCCCACTTTCTGCTCTGTGTGCAGGGAGTTCCTCTGGTGAGATCACTACACAAATACTATGAAGGTTTATCTGGACTCTGATGCTTTGTGGTCACATGATTTCACTCTTCTTAAACATGGCTGCTTGTATTGGTCAACCATATAATTATATTTCCTTTTTCTTTGTAATAGCTTTCATTTTTCCAACTCAAAGACATGTATTATAGAATAACAATAACAGTATTCAAATAAATCAGAAAATCATATTCAAAATATCTTGAACAACAAAAACTACATATTTGATATTCTGTTTTTAGAAGTTTTATGTGATGGCAACAGTGGATATGCCAATATGATAATGTAAAGTGCATGTTAATTTAAGTTATTTCCTTTTGTTCATGTAGGGGGCTCAACAAACAGGGTTACAAATGCAGACGTAAGTCCCTTTTTAAATGTATTTATCAACATATGGTTTTAAAATTATATTTAAATGAGAATTTGTTATATTTCCATCCCAGAGTGCAATGCAGCAATTCACAAAAAATGCACTGGATTAGTGATTGCAAGGTGCACTGGAACAGCAGCCAACAGTCGGGACACAATGGTGAGCCTAAATCGTTCAATTCTAATTCAAGTTTTGCCACTTGCTACTGTTAATTGTCTCACATATATTATTATTTCACTTGACAATAACTTGAACATTTTGTGTGCAGTTCCAGAAAGAGCGTTTTAAGATCGATATGCCACATCGCTTCAAATACTACAACTACAGAAGCCCCACCTTCTGTGACCACTGTGGCAGCTTGCTCTGGGGGCTGTATAGACAAGGCCTTAAATGTGAAGGTGATTGTTCTTTGAAATGCTGTTTTAATCTATACATCTATACATCTCAGTCAAGTTGTTGTATGCTTGGACCTTGTAAAGTCTGACCTATTCAGCTCTTTTTGCTTTGTGTGTTCGCAGAGTGTGCCATGAATGTTCATAGTTACTGTCAGAACAAAGTGGGTAATCTCTGTGGTGTCAATCAGAAATTACTAGCGGAGGCTCTCTCTCACATCAGTTCGGTTAGTACTTTTAAACATTTTATAGTTTGAATTAAAATGAAATGGCTGCTTGAGCTGAGCGTTTGCACTTGTTGACAGAAAAAAGATGCATCAGTTAAAAAGCCTGATCCAAATGGGCCTGACACTGGAATTTACCAAGGTCTCCAGGACGTGACACCAGAGCCTAGTGGTAAGTGGTGGTCACAATGTTGGGAAAAAATGCAGTGTCTAGAGTAGTTTTATGGATAACCTGTGTGAAAGTTTATGTACAATTTTACATTTATATTTATGCTTAATTTGTGCAAAATTCTTTGTACAGACAATGGCAAGGCCTCAGTACCAAACCCCACTCCAGCACCAGCCTCTCGGATACGTCTCTCTCTGAACCAGCTGGTGTTTCACAAAGTGCTCGGAAAAGGCAGCTTTGGAAAGGTAGGTCCATACTCATCTACTAAAGTATGGGTTGAATGTAGTCATTATAACTGCAAATCTGGTGCTTCAGGTGCTGCTGGCTGAGCTGAAGGGCAAAGGGCAGTACTTTGCCGTGAAGGTACTAAAGAAAGACGTAGTCCTGATGGATGATGATGTGGAGTGCACAATGGTGGAAAAGAGGGTGCTAGCCTTGGCCTGGGAGAACCCTTTCCTTACTCACCTGTACTCCACCTTCCAGTCCAAAGTGAGCATAAAGTACTTAATTAATTAATATATAGTTAATTTGTATCTGTAAATTCCACTCCAAAATTTTACTGGCATATCGAAGTTGACAGACTCTGAGCTATGGGTGCCAATGTGTTGGAACTTGTAAAAAGCAAACATTTTTACCGATTTGAAAGAGCACAGGCTCATCCTTATGTTGCTCAGCTCCCTTGTTTTGTATAAATGGTGCTGGAGCTTTTCAGAATACCTTTGTTTGACTCTGTATTTTGTGATTCATTATCATGCGTTCATAATCAAGATCGTTTGTTCAAAAACTTTGATAATGAAGGTGATAATTTAACGTTTCATGGTGGTGAGTTTTGTTTGGACAGATGCCAATAAAACCCATAGTATATGTCTATTCAGTGCCTTTGGAAAGCATACAATTGTAACATTATAAAAAGAATTTGTGACCGAAAGCTGACAGTAATGTGTTGTAGGAACACCTGTTCTTTGTAATGGAGTACCTAAATGGAGGTGATCTCATGTTCCACATCCAAGACAAAGGCCGTTTCGATCTGAACAGGGCCACGTAGGTCCCATTATCTTTTTTCTTTGAAGATCATCTTATGGTGACAATGATTAACTAATGCTTAAGAAATTTTTATCTTCAGATTTTATGCTGCTGAGATTATAGTGGGATTGCAGTTCCTCCACTCCAAAGGAATTATCTACAGGTAATACAATTTCCTGCCTACCCAAAACATTAGCAGTTAAGACAGAATTGATGTGAGTAAATTATATACCCAACAGGGATCTGAAGCTGGACAATGTAATGCTGGACAAAGATGGACACATAAAAATCGCAGACTTTGGTATGTGTCGAGAAAATGTAGTTGGAGATACTAAAGCTACAACATTTTGTGGAACACCAGACTACATTGCACCAGAGGTATGCTTAAAATAAATAGGACATTCTATAGTAATTCATTATAATAATAGGAAATGTATATAGCTAATGTAGCTGTTTATTATCAGATCCTGTTAGGACTAAAGTATACTTTCTCTGTGGACTGGTGGTCATTTGGTGTCCTGGTGTATGAGATGCTGATTGGTCAGTCACCTTTCCAAGGTGATGACGAGGATGAACTGTTTGACTCCATTCGGACTGACACTCCACACTATCCCCGCTGGATCTCAAAGGAGTCCAAAAACCTTCTTGAACTGGTAATTGGTGAATATTGCATATTCACACTCATGCATTTGCTTCGCAACACAATGCTACCAAAGGCTCACCACCACACCCGAGAGGGCTACAGAGAGAGCTGAATTCTCATCCCAGCCGCTCACACTCGGCTGCACAACCCCCCATTGCCTGCTGCCGGTCGGTGGCTCGAAGAAGCCATCAGGCCACATCAGCCTGCAAACAGCCCTGTGGTTCCTCGAAAAAGTCAAATCAGAACATGATGCATATATAACCTTCATTTAATTTGAATAGTTTTATTTCAGATGGTAATGCAATATTATTTTGATTTCACATTAGCCAAAATGAATACATGTAAATACAATACATGTTATGAACAGATCTACAAATGCCGTGACTTTATGTATAATATATTCTAATATTTATATAAAATATATTCTAATATTTGAACGAGGGTTGTCAAAGGTATCTCTAGATACTCATTTGAGCAAGTATCAATACTGCAATAAATGACATTAACAGGACAAATTTCAGATTCTCTTGAACAGTTTTGGTGTCATTTTGAGTTTTGTCAGAACTAGTATAAGACTTCATGGATTTCATAAAGAAAGTACTATAGTAATAATAATAATAATAATAATGATAATAATGATCATGATAATTTATTCAATCGTAGTTATGTTGAGTCTGAAAATTACATTCTATTACTTAAAAAGGAGCATGTTTTAACTTCATCATTGTGGTATTGCAATTGATATCGAGTATTGAGTTTGAAATGTTAGTATTGTGACAAGACTAATTTGAACATGCCTCTTTAACAGCTGTTTGAGCGAGATCCCACGCGACGGTTAGGTGTGGTGGGGGACATTCGTACCCATCCATTCTTCAAATCTGTCAACTGGGTGGCACTAGAAAAACGACAAGTAGACCCACCGTTCAAACCCAAAGTGGTACGTTCCTATGGTGTAAATACTGTATACATATTATATACACTTTCATTAACATTGAACTGTGATTACTGTGATTGGAACTGTGATTACTAACTGTGATTTATGACTTACTCTGGCAACAGAAGTCCCCCAGTGACTGCAGCAACTTTGACCGAGAGTTCCTGAGCGAGAAGCCACGCCTCTCCCATGCAGACAAGAACCTTATTGAGTCCATGGACCAGGCTGCCTTTGCCGGATTCTCCTTTGTCAACCCCAAACTAGAGCTGATGATAAACAAATAGAAACTGGATCACATTTTGGTGTTATGCCGTAATGCAGGTTCTGAAAGCATATCAGGTTATCCTGGCTGAATTGTCATACTTCACTGTAATAAATATGTATGTAGTTAATTCTTATATATGAAGTTGATCACAATCTAAGTAATAGGTTTTGGATGAGTTGCCAGGTACTTGAAGTGACAATGCTTAAGTGTACATTTATTATCTGTCATAGTTTGTCACTGAAATCAAAATAGAAAAACACATGAATCATACCATGTAAATTTATTGGAGCAAAGAATCTCAGTTTTGAAGGCAGTGAGTGGTACAACTGGTACAAATTACCTCTTGTGGGACCAGTTTTATTTTGTATTCATATTTCTGATCATAAGGGACAAAACAAACCAATACTGGATATCCATGTGAAGTAATTATACTTATGTAGGCTATATGTGTAAAAGGTAAGGGAAACTACAGAAAACCCAGTGTTCCTATATTAAATGCTGGATATTAATATTTGCTATTTTTTGTGGCTTTATAACACAGTCCACCAAAATAGTCATTTAATAATTATATTTTGTCATGAGACTAGAAGGTGAATCTGTTTCAAATTCTTCTAATATATATAATGATGTAACAAGAGAAGGGTAGTTCTTTATTATGTGTTTACTAGTACAAGATTTATTATTTGGCTTACATACGGTAGAAAACTGACCTTCCATTTAACTTTCTGCATTTTTTTTTTTCCGTTATCCTTAGGCCTACTCCTATTTATTTTGTAGAGACGATGTAAAATAACACAAAAAGAAGGCTAATTGTCTATTGCCAATTTTGGGGATTTTTTATTGTGTTTGTTGTCCACTGATTGGAGATTTCTGTGAGGTTTAATTCTCTTAAATAATACTTACAAATTGAAATCATTTTTCTTGAATCTAGAAGTTTTAACTGCAATTATACTGTACACTCCTGTTGTCTAAGATTTTTTATTACCTTTTACATATTATGAATAAAAACTGGAAGGTGTAAAACTGAGATGCTTGCTGTTGTGTGCTGTGTGTTTGTTGGTTGTTTGAGTTTAACATCTAAGTTATTATGTCTTTTTTTTATTTTTTTTTTTTTTTTTACAACTTGAACATGAATGTATGTGGTGGAAAAGCCCCACGATCCACTGCCATCTAGTGCGCAGGCTCCAAATGACACCTGCAGAGTAAGACCTGCTGCGTCCTCTGTGCCACCGGGTGAGCCACACTGCTCCAAACACTGATCATAAAGCTATATTTTTTTTTAGGATATGACATTTGGATAGCCTGTTGACGCAGTTTAACTTTACACAGACACAGGGCGTGTAGTTGCGTTCCAAAGTGACTTAATGGTCCTATTTCCAGTGATCCACAGCCTCTTTTTTCTGTCTTCATTCTGTGCGCAAAATGAATATGCGACCAGTTAAGAAACACACAATTGTTTTGATGATCATTGTGAGAGATGGGCAAATACAAACATAATGCAGCAATCTACTTTAATAATGATACACCAGTTTTGTTGGGAATGAAGCTCTCTGAAACTTTGCTCAAAGCAGACACTTGCTGTAAATTTTCTTTTCTGGAAAGCCGCAGTTTTTAAGACGGTGGATATATTTTATTTCTAACCCCCCGCCCCCCTTTTTATTGTGTGCGAACATGGAAGTGAGGCGATGCAGCCCGGCTCATAGGCGGCAGAACATGCGCAGTCGCCACTTGTGCCATATTGGAACGAGGTCGTGCAGTGCGTCAAGTTAGTGATACTCTACTAAAACCACAACGGAAATGACAGGATGTATCTTTAAACATCCTGCGACAGCGTGTATAAATCGTACCCAGTGACATAAATGACAATAAGATAAAGTTATTTCCGTAACTTTGCGTTTGATTGTGTAGGTCTACAGGTTTGCTCTACTTTTTATGATAATGATCAGACAATTGTAAGTATTATTACACCTTGCATCATCTTCAAATAATACATTAAAACCCACCATTTAGTTTGTTTCGGCGCAGATTCGCTTTGACAGTGCCGTTTCCAAAGCTGCAGGTCTTTTATTGTGAAAGGTGAAAGCGGGACTGGCGCGGGTGAGTGCGCCAGCGTAGTCCTGCTGTGCTGTGCGAGCAGGAGAGTACGGGCATCTAAAAATCGACTTAGAAAAACTACTTAAGGGTAAGTATTAAAATTGGCGACTTAATATTCACTTAGCTTGTATTGTGGCGTACTGTTTGCAAGTGATGTTTTGTTGTGTGGTCCCGCGCTCGCCTTTTTTCCCGTCTCTCAAGAAGATGAGTCGGTGTGGATTGTAGCGCCTGTTCTGCTGCTTGGTGCTTAGTGCTTGGTGCTTAGTGCTTGGTGCTCGTAGCCTGCTCTTGGCCAAGTCGTGACGTTCAGTAACTTGACTCGGACAGAGGTGAATTTGCCATGTGTCCTGAGGATCCAGCTCCACACTTCTCCAGCAGCAGCGCGTGTTGGCTGCGAAAACAACATCCAGATTGTCGTAGTTCATTGAATTTGCACGCCCAAGCCTTAATGTGAAAGTTAGAGGCGCTGGGAAGCCATTGCATTATTGACTCTGTGTTATCAGACCACACATTTCACGACAGTGTATCGCAGTTCACGCTGGGGATGTGTCATGGACTTGTCTAAATGATTGTACCGCTGTTCGCTCTGGGGTTTGTGCGAGGGAATTTTTTTTTTACCCCCTTAATCCTTTTGTCTGCCTAAAGCAAAATCGGCAAAATAAACAAACTCATTCCATGTAAAATGCGTGACATTTTGCTTTTTTTTTTTGCATTTTTATTTTAATGTGTGCATTAAGTGTTGTAGGTTTCCATTTTTGCACGCCGTCGACACGCGCCCCCCAGAACTTCCCCAGTTAGTGTTGTGCAAGGCCATATACGCAGGCTGATACGTCTAAACTTATAGGTAGGCCTGCTTGCTTTTTGAACACAGCTCGTCTTCTGTAGTATGCAGTAGGCTTCTGTATTATCCTGCATGCATAGGCCCATGTTGCCCCAAATCACTTTGTTTTGTGACTGTTATAGGGAGCTGTAGCCCGCCATTGGCGTTCTCTTGGTATGCTTAATCAATAACTTGACAACAATAAAATCTCTATCACACATAGAGATTTTGGCTTATAAGCCGATGAGCTATTGGTATGTTAAGTGCTGTGAAAATCACAGAATGGAAGAGTTTCACATTCATTTTCTTCATAGACTATACACTCTTTGGGGAAGTTGCATGTTTTCCTGTTTGTGGTGCTCAAAGGTTACTGCCATTGCACTAGGTTATTTCTCTAAATTTAACAATGTGGCAACAGTTTAAACTAGACATTATTGTCCATAAAAGAGTAATTATTAGTCTATTAGCCTGTATGAGTTATGACAACCGATCTGTCACTCGCTCAGCCTTCAAACATTCTGATGTGGTTTGCTTGATATTTTTAAATGAAAAACTTTTAGTGCAAAGAAAAAAAGAAAACGATATATTAGCTTTGTTATGCATCACTCTAGTTTTGCAGGTAATTTTTTACTTTTTAAAATTTTACTATCAGGTGTTTATTGTAATCTGCAAACCTTGCTTTAAAAATATTCTCTTTATCTAGCACATCAGTTTCTCTCTTTTGCACTCCAGTGTCTGTGGTGTGCCCCAGGTTTCACACTAAGGCCTCTTGGACTGTGTGTAAGCATTGTTGTGTGAAGCTGAGTGAAAGGAGGAGGTTGGGATGGGATGATGGGTCAAAGGCAGCACTGATCCTAGAGTGACACAGAGGTCACCGTGGCAGCATGGCGGTCTGGGGGGGGGGGGGGGTGCACTCTGACTGTGCCTCTGGATTTAATAGAGACGTCACATGTGACAATGATGAGCTTGACAGGCATTCTGAATGGGCTTAGAGTTCTCCACTAGCACGGACCACATCGCCTTTGGTCTTTAACACTCAGCATCTTTTGACCATTAAACAATATCATCTGCATTTCTCAAATCTGTTTTTTTTGGGAGTTTTTTTCAGTATTGATTTGTTCAAATTAATATAGTTTCAATACTGCTGCTTCCTAAATTAAACAGTGTCTCAGAATATAATCAAAATATCCAACAATTCAGTCTAATATGACACATTTTCTTCAAAACACAATGCAGTCTTTAGACATTTGTCCCCACTGCCCACCCCCACCCAATTGTGCCGTATTTTCTGCCTACTGGTTAATCATAAAAATAAAAATAAAAATCATGAATAGCAGTCAAATTGTCTTTCAAATTAAGGTTCATGAACAACGACTAGAACGACTTTAAATAAAAAGCTTGGATAAATGGCACTAGATGTTTAAGCAGCAGCTGTTCTTGAAGACTCAGCCATTTCCATTTCACCAACTGCCTTTGTTTCTCTGCAGTCCTTGAAGTTTGGCCTTGAGGGGGCACCAGCATGAGTCAGGATTCAGTGGAATCAGGTAAGAGCAGATAGACAGCTGCATAGTATTGATTGAAATCAGTGTTTTATGAATGTGTTTTTTGATACATGTTTGTGCGTGTTTAGAGGGAGACTCTGCTCAAGATGTGCCAGACTTTAACTGGGATGATTACCTTGAGGAGACGGGGGCTTTGTCCGTACCGCATCATGCTTTCAAACATGTAAGTGCTGTTCAAGCCTTTTCACTTACTGCTTTTATTGTATAAATATGAGCAATATAGTAACTTCAGCCTAATTATTAGCCAAACAGGAAGTAAAAGTTTCCCCAAATGTGTACTTTAGTTGTACAGAAAGAAACCTCTACTGCTGCTTTCAAACTGTTACTTTGCCAACAAACCATGCTACCACAACCTTCAACAGTGCTTTTAGGTTGTGGGTAAGAAGAGGCAATATCTAAAACTATTAGTATTAGACTGTACTCTGAAGCATCTTCAAAATGTTCTCAAATAAAACTATGTTTTAGACATTTTTTAAAATTAGATTATTATTTTATTGTGTGTTTTAGGTGGACCAGGACATGCAGACAGGACTTACCCCTGGTATGAAGCTAGAGGTATGTGTGCGCAGTGAGCCTGACCAGCCTTACTGGGTGGCAAACATCATCACCACCTGTGGACAACTATTACTGCTTCGATATGAGGGTTATCAAGACGACAGGCGAGCTGATTTCTGGTGTGACATCATGACCGCTGACCTACACCCATTGGGATGGAGCCGACAGCACGGCAAGATCATGAGGGCACCTGAGGGTGAGTTTTGGATCAAGCCATCTGGCAGCCTCTGTTTGAATAGAAAAGGGTCTGGAATCTGACGTAAACTCTGCCAACACAATCTGGCTACAGCCTTATATTTAAAGTGCATGTCTCTCAAATGAACTCTGGAAGATAAAACCCAGTCCCAGACTTAGCCTTGTTTAGAATAAGAAAATGTGTAGTAATAAAGCTTTCCAAAGAAGATATAGTCAAATGTAATACTTATTACCTCTGTTTCTTACATCATTGAATGCAATAATTTAGTCTAGATTCATATATTTCGAGAGCTGCATTACAGAGATCTTTTTCTCCACTTACAGCTGTTTCTGAGAAGCACCAAGACTGGGAGATTTTGCTGGAAAAAATTCTGGCAGAAGAGTGTGGTGCACCTGCCCCTCTTCTCGAGTTGGTAAGACTTTACACATCTTAAACACAGTGAAAAAGTCAGGCAGATGACCTTCAGCAACTGTGTGAGTAGGCTTATATCAGTAGTGGTAGTGCCTAAGTAGTGCTAGTCCTAGTAAAGAGTTTCGGTTCAAGTGTAGGAGAAAATACCTTTTAGTGTAACCTCTAAGAAACAGTTAAACATGTGATTGCATAGCTCAAAGCATACCTTTTCCAATGCTGAGATGAAATGAAACCATTCATAAATAATTTGTTAATTTCTTCAATGACTAAGCCTTGTTTTTTTGCACTCATACTGCTCATTTGTGTCCAATTTGAATTCCTTACCATCAGACTCCTGTATTCTGTGGTATTATCCATGTGTTCATTTTTAATTGCTGCCGTTTCCTCTGTGCTCAGCCCCTGCGTGGGAAAGATCCAGTGGAGCTGCTGAGTGCCGGTTGTTATGTGGAGCTCCAAGACAGTGTTGAGCTGGGCCAGGCCTGGGCAGCAGAGGTAGAGGAGAATGTCGGTGGAAGACTCAAACTGCGTCTAGTGGGCACTGAGGGTTTACCAGATACACCAGCGACCCTGTGGCTGTTCTACCTTCACCCACGCATCCATGCTCCTGGCTGGGCAAAGAAGAGCAGCTACACTCTCAAGCCACCCTCTGGTCAGTCATACACATGAAGTTTAAAATATATTATTATTATTATCTATCATCTCTTTTTCAAGAGGGTCCTTAAATTTTGAGTATGGTCTCTTATTGAACAGACAAAATAAGTCATGCTATTTATGTAGTATGTAGATTTCAACACTATCAGTCTGAATTGTCTAGGCCCTAGGGGTAGGTTACATCTTGTCTACCAACATTAGCACTACTGTTTGGTATTTTACAACATTTGTGAATTGGTATCAACATATATTGTTTATATTTGATATATTGTATTATTGTTTGTGTATTTATTCAGAGCTGCTGGCATTGCAGACAGAAGAAGAGTGGGAGGAAGTGAAACAGAGAATCCTTGAGCTGCCTCAAGATGACGTTCTCACAGCAGAGTTGACTAAGGTAGAATTATTTTCCCTGATGTGCAGTTTGAGAGCTAAAAGAGTTATGTATATGTTCCACCGTATGTATGTCTTTTTTTTTTGCTTGTTTTAGGATCAGCCTGTCATAATGCCGCACACTTTTAAAGAAGGGATGAAACTGGAGGCTGTTGACCCTGTTGCTCCCATCTCAATCCGACCTGCCACCGTAACCAAGGTAATAGATAGGCCTGTCACGATAATTACTATGTCGACTTTTTGTTCAATATATATAATATAATATTAATAGTATATTCAGTATATTTTTGGCCTAACTATCATGACTACTTTTTCATTGGAAAAGGTGGGAGATTTGGGGTATTTTTATTGTAATACGATAAGATTTGACCTGTTGAGGGGTAAATAAATTCCTTTTATGGCTAATATTTATTGGTATTTTATGCTTAGTTGCAGCTCTTGTCTTTTAATGGAACAATCTATTTAAAAATGGTTTACTGGGATTATCATCCATTATTTAAATCTTAATCTAAATCTTAATTAATGGTGTAAAGTAGTTTCAATATTATTGCTTATCGCATTATTTCTGTGTAGCAATCTATTGAGCTTCAAAATTTGTTATCGTAACATGTCTAGTAACAGACTATATCCACATCATTATACCATTAAAGACAAAGAATTTACATTGCCATACATTGTAGTGATTCATCTTAAGATGCATTGACCTTGCAACCAACTCTTGTCCCTAGTTCCTTATCATTATTGGGGAAAAAATGCTGCTTTATTTAAAAGATATAATCTACTGTATTGTCAAGCCCGTGGTTATCAGCTATAAATAATCTTTTATTAAGACTACTAATACATGTATAAAATAAAGCTACAGAAAGTGCATATAGTTTATGCACTATGTTACAAATTGTCAATAAAAAACTTTTTTTTGCCTCTTCTTGTTGCTTTGTAACGATTAAATTATGCTTACCAAAACCTACTTCTCACTTTGTTCTGTAGGTCTGTAATGAGCAGTACTTCTTGGTGACAATGGATGATCTTTGTGGGATGGAGGACTCTGAGAGTCCCGGACGTTCCTTCCTGTGCCACAGAGGCAGTCCAGGGATCTTTCCAGCTCAGTGGAGCCTCAAAAACGGACTGACACTCTGCCCGCCACCAGGTTTGTTTTGTCTGATTTCAACCATTCTCTCAGGAAGGATACTGTAATGCGAACTCATATTTAATACTGTACATTTGTAGCAAAAGATAAAATTTAAATCTGTCAACTGGACAAATCATTGTAGGAGTGAAGATGTTTTGCTGCTCATCCAAGCCGCTTCTTCAGTTCTGAGAAAATAACTTCAGAACTGAAGAAGTGGCTTGGATGAGCAGCAAAACGTCTTCACTCCTACAATGGTTTCGCCAGTTGACAGATTTAAATTTTGTCTTTTGCTATGGATCAGAGGTGGGCGACTGAGGGATTACACCGATTTTATTTATTTATTTATTTTTCATATTTAGGGTACCAGGGCCCAGACTTTGACTGGGCAGACTACCTGAAACAGTGTGGGGCAGAAGCTGCACCTCAGCGGTGTTTTCCAACTGTAAGTTATGATTCATATTCACATAGCTCATTTAGCTCTGCTGCTTGCTGTACAGCTTTGTTTACGTCATGCGACTGTGTCTAACATGGTTACATTCAGGGCGCTGAATGTAACCATGTTAAAGTCAACATTTCTCAAAAAATTATGATAGAAAAACAAAAGCCTCATGTTGATGTTGTTGAACTGCTTGGCATTTTTTCTTGTTCATATGTCTCTTCTAGGAACAGTGTGAACACAGCTTCAAAGAAGGAATGAAACTAGAGGCAGTCAACCCTCTGTCACCAGAGAATGTTCATGTGGCTACAGTCACCAGGGTCAAAGGCCAATACATTTGGCTCAGCCTGGAAGGTGAAGGCACTTGGTTTATGTTCATTTATGTATGAATGTAAATGCTTATTAAGTTTTGATATTATTTATATCATATTTTGGTTGTCATCAAATATTTCAGAAGTAAATAAGTGTCTTTGTGTGTGTGTGTTTTTGTTTTTGTTTTTTCAGGACTCAAAACACCAATGCCTGAGTTGATAGTTCACATTGACTCTCTTGACATCTTTCCAGTCAGCTGGTGTGAGACAAATGGATACCCACTCGTCCATCCTATTAAGCCCCCAGGTAACCAGCTTTTCCATTCAAATTTGATATAAAAATCATGTGGCATAACAATAGTGAGGTGGCAGTATTTCTAGAAATCCCTTGTTTTTTTATATAGCAAAAACAAATGTAATCAGCTCTCCAATATCTGGTCTTTATGTCATGAACTAGAAACTTCTATACTGGCCTATAATCTGTGATTTTGACATAATAAGAATCTCTTCCCTTTTCAGTTGAGAAAGAGAGGAAGATTGCAGTGGTCCAGCCAGAGAAGCAGTAAGTACAGAAAGAACTTTAGTGAATAAACCCTGCAATATACTATGGCTAAGTTATGAATTCTTTACAGAAGAATACAACCAAAATCCTCTTCACCTGATGATTTCAAGCCACAAATAGCCCACCAGTCTGAAACAGGTGAGTCTGTTTCTATGCCTGGGACAGCCCTTCAATTAACTTGTCTATTATCCAAAGAGTATCTGATCCTAAGCTACTTGAATATGAGCCAGTAGATGTGATAATGTAATTGTGTACATGTTTCTGTTTTTTTCATGTGCAGGACAGGGTAATGGAAAGTATTGTTGTCCAAAAATTTACTTCAACCATCGCTGCTTCTCCGGGCCATACCTTAATAAGGGGCGCATTGCTGAGCTGCCTCAGTTCATTGGTCCAGGAAACTGTATCCTTGTTTTGAAAGAGGTGAGAGTGAAACCCTGTAAAGTCTACCTCTTTTATTTAAGTGATTACGTTAAAGTTGCAGTTTTGCCCTATAATTCTTAGTAATATGTTAATAAACCATAATAAACTATGCATCAGTCTTAACCTTACATATACCTCTTTACACACATGCACACCAAAGGCGATACTTCCAGGGTCCTAGTGATGAGTGCGGGTTGGTCCACAAGAGGAGCTGTGCAGTAGATTGTGTGCAGATGGGGAACTTTTCAGTGTTTATATTACCGGAACTGCAAATAATCTATTTCTCCCTTAGTTTTGATGTGTAAGTTACCACACTGGTAAAGTCTTCTTCTGTTGGATTTATGGTGGTAGGATGTCCAAATTGTCACATTACCACCATATGTAGAATAAAGATCAATTCATTGTTGACTTTGAGCAAGAGAAAAACAATGGGGAAAGAACCCAGAGATGACAATGTGTGTGCTGTTTGTAAAGAGCTCTCGTCAGATTAGGCTCATAATCAATATTCAAAGTCATAACATAACAGCTCTGTCTTCTGTTCCTTTTTTGTATTCAGGTATTAACTCTGCTGATAAATTCTGCATACAAGCCGAGTCGTGTGCTGCGGGAGCTGCAGCTGGACCAGGAGAGCCGCTGGCAAGGCCACGGAGAGACGCTTAAAGCCAAGTGAGGCATACACCAATTATTTATTTATTTATTTTTAACTCAGAAAATGTTTCTTTGTTATCAACACATGCGGCATTTAAAAGTGCCTCAATGTTTTGATTGTCAGGTACAAGGGCAAGAGTTATCGGGCCACTGTGGAAATTGTCCGCACTGCAGACAGAGTGGCTGATTTCTGCAGAAAAACGTGTATCAAGCTGGAGTGCTGTCCAAACTTGTTTGGGCCTCGCATGGTTCTAGAACGCTGCTCAGAGAACTGCTCAGTTCTCACAAAGACCAAATACAGTAGGTGTCTTTCAACAGAAATCAGGGTTTTATATAAAGGATTGATGTTCTAATTGTGCTAAGCTTATTCAGAATTGCATATTGAGTGATTCATACACATTCAAGTATTCCTGCATTGAGACTCGAGTGCTCAGGAAACGTCCGTATTAACCTACTTCAATTACAACCCATGGTTTTGTACATATGAGTGAATGAATGAATAATTTTTTTATTTAAGTGCACCAGGTCCCCAGCCCACATGGGCTTATATGATACTATCACAATTAAAAAGAAAAATGCCTGTCATAAATACCAACCATAATATCAAGCATAACAGTCACAGCTAAATCAAACCCTCTCAGGAGGGTGTGTATGCTTTTCGTATTCTGACTTTGTTTTATAATTATTCAATAGCATATTACTATGGAAAAAAGAAGAGTAAGCGGTCGGTCGCCCTCCTGGGGGTCATTCCAACTTGGAGGGTGGAGTCAAGCGAAGAGGAAGAAGGAGAAAGAGGAGGAAGCAGCTCTTTGTTCATAAGAAGAGACGCTCTTCAGCGTCTGTTGATAACACCCCAGCTGGCTCTCCACAGGTACAGGATGAACTGTCATTTCAGCTTTTCAGCATTTTATGAAAACAAGAAAAATGCTATGTCTAGCCAATGTTCTCTTTGGCAACAGGGAAGTGGAGAGGAAGAGGATCTTGATGAAGATGATTCTTTGAGTGATGACTCTGGATCAGAGCTTCAAGATGACATGCAAGATGACTCTGAGCAATCAGTCGGTAAATCTCAGCCAACAACTCCATCTCCATCACCACCAGCTACACCACGACCCACACGCCGGCGCCGGAAACCCCGCTCACCATCTTTTTCTGATGATGAAAACCACCCTCCTTCACCAAAAGTAATTGTGTCATTTATTTATTTTTTATCAATGATTATTGTCATCTTTATTTAACCAATAAGTAGGCTACTTGTCAGCATTTTGTGAAGGCTACAAAAATGTAAAGACTCAAAGTCTGTTTTTGACTCTATTATAGACCTCCAAGAGTGAGCCTCCTCAGAAGTTGTGCTTAGACACCAGCCCCCTGGAGTGGAGTGTTACTGATGTAGTGCGCTTTATCAGGACCACTGACTGTGCACCCCTGGCTAGGATTTTCTTGGATCAGGTATGGATCTAGTCTTTTCTCTATTCTAATATGAGACCAAAAATGGAAGAATGAGCCATAAGGTTTCACAACTTTGTGTTGTCTCAAGGTAAAAACAAACACTTTTGTCTTTAAAAAAGAATGCACAAAGTTATCTAAAAGGAGACGTAATGAATTTCATTAATGTCATAAAGATTTATTTTATTACATTAATTTTTTTGTTTACTACAGTGATGCTGGTTCTCTTACACTAATAAGTAAATGAGAAATGTAGTATTTTAGTAATTCCAAGTGTACAGGTTACATTATATCTGATCTTATTTCATTCAAAAGCTATTTTTTTGTACAAATTAGTTTTTCTTATTACTTGGAAAGTAATGGGTAATACTTACTACAGTGAACTGTCATGCTCCGTTTTGTTTCAAACTTGGCAGTGTGCATGTGTTTTTCTTTGTATATAAGACGTATGTTGTCTCTTCCTTTATTTTGAGCATGTCGTCCATGTAATCCCTTAAGCCTGGACCCACTGCACAATTTTTTTTTCATTTTATAAGATTGCTGGATGTCACACTACACGATGTGGGAAATTTTAATTATATGACAACACACAGATGGTGCACATGATCAGTCGTGACTATGAAGAAAGTTTGTCTAAGCGAATATCAGGCTCCAGCTCCGTGTGGTAATGTCTACGTAATTGTACACATTAGCTAAGGGTTGCCAACCATTCCAACCGTTACGTAAATTACATACGTAGAAAGCAAGTGTTTTTTGAAAAGTCAATGAAATTTCCAAGTTTAAAGCAATGATATGATAGTCACTAATGCTCCTTCTTAATATTTCTGAATGAATACAAAGCTCGTGTGACTGCTGCTGCCAAGAGAGCATCTCCAAACATGTGAGACATGCATCTCCTCTGCTCCACTCACCGAGCTGTCAATCAACGCACGTACCTGATCCAGTGCCACTGTCCCTGTCTCCTACTTATTGGCTCCGTGCAGAGAGCCACGTGCAAGAGTTCTGATAGTACGGCAACTAACTTTGCTAACTAACCAAAACGGCACATTAGGATTATTTTTGTTACAAAATTAAATGGAGTTGATGACAGAAAGGGCAGCTGAGAATGTGAGAAAATCCAACATTGCAGCATTAGGACTGCAGACCAGAGAAGACCATGGACACCCAGCTTTAGATTGTTCATCGTGTTTTGTAAAATCTGGACATCTTTAATCTGGAGTTCAGATTTAAAGTTTCTGCTTCACATCTTCTCTTTTCTACCTCCCAGGCTCTGTAGTTAAGGAGTATGTTACAATAATGTTCATATGTTTGCAGGAAATTGATGGGCAAGCCCTGCTTTTGCTGAATCTACCCACCGTTCAGGAGTGCATGGATCTAAAGCTGGGGCCAGCCATTAAGCTTTGTCACCACATTGAGAGAGTAAAGCTCGCATTTTATCAGCAGTTTGCTACGTAATTGATTACAAACTATTTTTGGTGTATAAACTGTAAACATTTAGCATGTTTGTAGAGGAAATAATTTTCAATCCTAATCTACACTAGTGAGCAAGGAAACTAAATATAAATTATCTTGATGTTTTTGAAAGGCAATAATTTGTATATGCGATAATGAAATATGTGTCCTTGATACTATCCCTCTGTTAAATGATATTCAGTAATTAGATATAATTTTCATTTTAAGATTTACATGCATTGCATTTTCTATGGTTTAAATGTTCATTTATGACTGTTGAAGCTTCATTTATGAGTGAGATAAAAGCTACATTAGGCTGAAAATGAAATTTGTCCAATGTTGACCACTGTTAGAAACAACAACCATTAACAACAAAACTTTTGTTTTTTGTGTTTATATATGAAGCTCTAATTCTGTTTTGTTTTTCTGCTAAAAAAAAATAGGCCTATGTTTACAGCTCTCCAGGCTAAAGCATAACCATTAGTCTATATGGTTATACAAGTATGTCGTGTGTATATATTGTACATATTTAAATATTTTATAGTGCAATAGTATGCTTTAAAAAAGCGAAAATAGCAACAAAATGTGATAGCTGTCATACAATTTTATCTTTAAACATTGTAAACTGTTCCGTTACTTTGCTCTGGAACAAGATCCCTTATGTTAGATTGTGCTGTGTGAATGAAGTCTTTTTCCAGTTTTATTAGGGTGTGTATTAATTTTTTTTTCCCAACACAACTAAAATCAAATAAAGTAACTTGACATTCGCTGTCACTGTAATGTATTTTTTTCTAATAGCCAACTTCCTTTTTTCTATTGCAAATATCAACATACAATAGTTAACCAAACATAACATGGGCATTCTACATCACATAGGACCATATATACAATGCGACTCTCAAACATTTAAATCTTATCATTCCGAAACTTCATTTCCCATAAGCTATTGGTGCTTACGTCACGCGTAATATTACGCATGTCAACATAGGTGGACAGTGCAGGGGGGGAGCAGCTGGAGTACGCAAACCGTGACCTGCAAATGCTAATAAGATACATTTTTTAAACAAAAAAACAAAGGATAAACCGCGTAACCGTGAGGAATCTACAGCAGTTTTATGCATGAACATAAACGCCTTCTCTGAAGATTAGAGAGTTGTTGGTTCGCCCAGGATTAGCTTACATCTAAAATCATGTTAGCTTGTAGCTAGCAAGTGGTGGCAGCATTACAGCAGCTGTATACCTTTCACGGGACTTCAGAAATCTATATATGCATATTGAGTATTTTTATAGCTAGACACTGACACCCTAATTGTATGCTTTCAGTCCTATAACTATTAATGAATTGCACGAGTCATAACCTTAATTCGTGCTGCACGAAGTAAAAATTGTCCAGTGCTGTTCCTTCGTTTGTCATTGGTGTTTTTTTTTTTTTGGTTTTTTTTTATCATTAATATTGCCTGTAATAAGGTGACTTGTATGCTCCGTATTACATATTAGTATGATTGGATTGAGCATTAAATCAGGAGAATGAGAGTGAGTGTTCATCAAAAAGGATGCCCTCATCGTTCTCTTAAGATTGTCCTGTTCAGAGTGTCGATTAGCTGACCAACACCCCGGTTCAACAACTGCCACGAGTACTCGGTGTTTTTGGTGGACATCGGAGTCTCATGGCTGGTGTGAGTGGAGCCAGCATGTTGACTGGTCCCGGGATAGCAGGAGCGCAGCCTGCCCTGTCCCTCACCAACATCTCGGTGGCCCCCAGTGCGAGCCCTGGCGCTGATACCCGGGGCTGCGAGAATGGGGCACTCATGGACTCCTTTGGGATTTTCCTGCAAGGTCTCCTGGCTGTGATGGCCTTCAGCATCCTTATGTGTGAGTATATTTTGTCTGTGTAATGTGTGTACTACCTGTTTAGTCCTTTAGGATAACTGGTTCAGTTGTTTCTCTTTTCTTTGTAATATATATTTATTCCTTTTGGATAGTCCCTTGAGATGAATCATCTCTTTTCAATAAACTATGATGATGAAACTATGCTCATGACTTTAAATTAAGTTTTATTTACTGTATTATTTTCACTTATCCTTTTTATCATAACATATAACATATTATAATTCATCCACACATTTTATACAAAAAAAAAGCATCCAGTTCTCCACAAGCCACAATTCATGTTACATTACTGTGTCTGTCACCAGCTCGCCCAGTTGGACACTGGGTGTGAACATTCTGAGGTCATAGTTTGCTCAAAACAGAAGTTGAGGTCATCATGGAAAATCACTTTGGTGTTGACATGAAATATAATGTGGCCTTTTTTACTTACATTTCCCATGTCTTTGCCATTGATTAGATAAAATGTGCATTAATGTTAGGAACAGCTAGATTTTTATGAAATGGTTCAGTGGAGATGTTTTTATAGTATTTTTCTATTTGTTTTACAGTAAAACGTTTTCGGGAGCCCAAACATGAAAGGCGACCTTGGAAAATCTGGTAAGGTATCTGAAGAGGACTTTTGCACTAGTCTGACCATTTTTTTTTTTTTTTTAACATTCGATCAATTTACTTCTAGATAGAAGGCAGGCTGGTTCAGACCAAAAAAAAAAGGAAATTATGCTTCCACATTGTCAGCACTGATTAACAAGTATTCTTATTAGATGTATGGCATGGAGAAATCTAATATTTCCATGGATGTCCATGGATGTATATATTTGGTTAAAAACCTTGAACAACATGTATCATTACTGTGAGCTGGCTTGCATCTCCACAAACCTGACTCAAATGTGGACATTGTAACGCTTTGGATAATGTTCCACCATATGGCATAAAACTTATCTATCTCTATGGGCAGTGTTCCGCAGTATGAAGTCTTGCAGGAGATGTGATGCCAGTAAGAAATTACATACGTGTGTTAATACGCAAATTTTGATCTTGATTATTGACTCCAAGCTTGCAGAAAAAAGATTGAGAAGTATTGATGGATTCAGACATAAATAATGGCTGACCAATATAAATGTTATTGTAATCACACATTTTTTTTTTTTTTTTTGTAGGTTTCTAGACACTTCTAAACAGGCAATAGGAATGCTATTCATTCACTTTGCTAATGTCTACTTGTCTGACCTTACAGAGGAGGATCCCTGCTCACTGTAAGACCATTTATACCAACAATTTTTTTTAGCTATCTATTCTAAGGACGGATATCCTCATTTGTTAGTTGTTTTTGTCTTAGATATCTCATTAACTTTCTTTTGGATGCTTCTTTGGGGATGTTGCTAATCTATGCTGGTGTACGAGCTGTTAGTGCAATAGTTGAGTGGAGGCAGTGGGAATTTCTGCGTTTTGGAGAATATGGTGAGTAATACATTTTATGCAATACTATTGCCATTTTAATCATGATTTTTCTGCACACAGGAGAGCCTGTACAATGCACCGCTTGGCTTGGTCAGTGTATCCTCTACATTTTCATTATGATGTTTGAAAAAGTTCTCATCATGCTAGTTCTTCTCATCCCCCAGTGGAAACAGGTCAGGTACACACCTACAATTCTCAAATATCAAATTTTTTTTTTTTTTTTTTAATAAAAAAAAAAATCTATAATTTAAGTTTAAATATTGTTTGACAATGGTACTTCTACCTAATTAATAATGAAAGTAGTAACTATACTATACTCAAAAATGCACACTTAAAATTGTTACTCTGTTGCAGTTGGCTGTGCTCAACCCCATTAACAACCCTGAATTGGAGCTTGCAATTGTCATGCTTATTGTTCCGTTCTTTGTCAATGTAAGTTTTATTCTAGGCATTTTTGGATTTTATTCTTTCAGTGTTGACAATATATTGGCATTCATTTAGCAAGGTATACTCACCAAGCTTTCTTTATGATTGTTTTTTGTATAATTTCTTGTTTCACCGGTTATCTTAATATGAGTATTTGTTTTTATACAGGCCCTAATGTTTTGGGTTGTTGATAACTTTCTCATGAAGAAACACAAAACAAAAGCAAAGCTTGAAGAAAGGGAGGAAGACTCACGGGGCAATGGCAAAGTTCGCTACAGGAGGGCCATGTCACATGACGACTCAGAGTCTGAGGCAAGTGCTGGTTTACAGCTGCACAATTGATCACATTTTAAATGAACTGGAGATTCAGTCATTTCTAATCAGGCTTTCTTTTAGTTCATACAAATTACTTTCAATTTCAGTATACACTCACAGACAGGCCTTGCACCATCTGCTGGCCTTTTTAATGAAATACTTATTATATAACCTTTTTTTAAAAGTAGCTCCAACTCATAGATAAATGCTTCAGTGCAGACCCACACATAAAAAAAAAAGTGCAATATTACAAAATATCATATGCAATATATAATAGCATTCACATTCATCTCGAAATTGTTAAATTGAGCTATGTACAATGTGTTGTATTGAACCTTTCTGCTCCAGCCCTAAAAATCTATTAGAGAGAACATAAATATATACATTTTGTGCATAGATCACAATTAAAGATGCATAGCCTGATCAGACTTTATGCAGCATTAGACCACTAGAGTTGTCAGTGTGTCAGTGATGAGTCTGGAAGATGCAGAAAGGCATGCAAACCTGTTTTATTCACCAAAAACATAAAATGAGCAGCGTGATTTAGCTACTCTTATCTTGTGGAGTCTCATGACTGTTGACACCATTGTTGATCATCCAGGCGAGAAGCAGTTTATCTAAAATGGGCCTGATTCTAACTTTTACTTATGTAGACGGTGGTCTTCTGAATGGCAGTCATAAACATTGGCATAGCCTCAAGCAGGCCTAATAATTATATAGTAATTTATAATGCTAATATTCATTAACCACATATTAGGTTGATAGTGAAAATTACAGCTAAGCCTGACAGGATTTGTAATTTTTGGACACCAACACATGTTCAAAAGAAAAAAAAACTAGACATTACACAAATTACAGTCATAGGGCAAGTTGGATATTGGATAACTTTTCATTCAAACTGGTACTATTTCCTCTAATATAGTGTTTTGTGCATGCCAGCTCTGAAATCTTCCTGCTGCAGCTGAAATTCTTAGCACGTGGCTGTATCAGTAGTGGGGGATGGGAGCAGGTGGCGTACATGTATTGAGTTCAGCAAAGGGGTGTGTTGTTGTGGGCCAGTGGCGCAATGGATAACGCGTCTGACTACGGATCAGAAGATTCTAGGTTCGACTCCTGGCTGGCTCGCTGTTTGTTTTTTCTAATTTATTCTTTTTGCATACAAAACAGAACCCTTTCTCAGTGCAAACTTGTTTTTATTTTACATTTTTACTGCATGATACTCTATACATATTAATGTGAACTATTTCAAAATCTGAAATGCACACTACTATAGTGTTTATTTGCTAGTTATAAATCCAGTAATGACAATTATTATGAAATATAAAGGTTCTCCCATCATATTGTGTATTTACACTCCTAAGTCTATAAAGATTTACGGTAATTCTGTGCTTTTTCCACTACTGGGGTAGGTATAGGCCTTTTTTTTTTTACTTTCCCAAACCACTTGTTTGCAGTGGTTGCAAGACAGGACTCTGGACCAGTGGTGTGATGGATAACATGTCTGAAAGGATCAGATGATTTTAAGTTTGACTCCTGGCGGGCTCATGTATTTTGGCACACAAGTTCTGTGTCCCCTGCTCTTCTTGTGCTCTGTGATAGTACATATACTAATACATCAATATTTTGTCTATGAATATAGTAGGACCGTGTCTAAGCAGCAGCGAGATACATGCTGTGTTGTCATCCATTTCTGGCTTGCATATTACAAAATTCAGCCACTTCCTGCCAAGGGGGATTTCATCGATGTGTTGGGGCAGGACTCTGCTCCAGTTGTGAAGTGGGCCAGTGGCGCAATGGATAACGCGTCTGACTACGGATCAGAAGATTCTAGGTTCGACTCCTGGCTGGCTCGGGTTTTTACCTCTGGCAACATTCTGTTTGGAGTGAAATCATCAGAACTATTTGGTTGAGTTTAGCTCTGCTGCTAGTAGCTCACCAGCTAAATCTTCTGACTAGATTTGTGAGATAAATCTGAATACCTTATATGTTATTATATTGCGATGTTGTATTTGGCAACAAAGTATTGATATTCCAAAGGGTACAATTAACTTTTTTTTTTTCACTTGCATATTTGTCAAACCTATTTTCGGTAAGTCTGACAGGGCTGTCCTTTGTCGATGCTTCAGTTCGACATCTTTATGGATTTAACTTTTAGACACATTAAATGGCCATTGGAGATCCAGTATATAGACATTGAATCTTTCTTCGCTATAGACAACTCCAGTGTTGTGTTTGTGGTCATCACAGTTTGCATACTTCTACCTACTTCTGGCTTGCATTGTGCAAATTTTCTCACACCAGCTACTGAGTCGAAGTTCCATCAATGGTTGGGGGGAGTCTCTAGGTATTGGGCCAGTGGCGCAATGGATAACGCGTCTGACTACGGATCAGAAGATTCTAGGTTCAACTCCATTCTTTTGGTTCTTCTCTTGCCTGCCTTGCCTGGACTGCAATCGAACTACTGTAGAAAATATAGATACTATTTTGTTAAAAATAATAAATACAAACTAAAATAGAATAAAAATAAAAACCTTTCAGTCATATGCACAGATAAACAGAACCGTTTTGAGCCTGGATTTAAACATTGTCAAAGTAGAGGCCTGTCTCACATCTTCAGGAAGATTGTGTTCCAGGTTTTCAGCTGCATAAAAGTGAAACGCTGATTCTCCATGTTTAGTCCTGACTCTGGGCACCAGCAGGAGGCCGGTCCCTGAAGTCCTCAGAGTGTGAGATGGTTTTCATATGGCACTAATCATGTCAGAGATGTACTTTGGACCTAAGCCATGAATAGACTTGTACAGAAGCAGAGACTGCTTTAAAGTCTATTCTCTGAGCCACAGGAGCCAGTGCAAAGACCTGGGTGAGGCAGGACTTATGAGCTCGTACTTCCTGGTTCTAGTCCCACAGAATAGCAGCAGCGTTCTGGATGTACTGCAGCAGCGGTCTTCAAGGCCCGTTTGGAGAGGCCAGTGAGCAGGCCGTTAACGTTCAGTAGTCTAACCTACAGGAGACAAATGCATGGATAAGTCTCTCCAAGTCTGGCTTTGACAGTATACCTTTGATTTTTGCAATGTTTTTTGGATGGTAAAAAGCTGCAGATGTTATTGATTTGATGTGGCTGGAGTTAAAGTTCAAGTCTGAGTCCATTATTACCCCTAAATTTCTAGCTTGATTTGAAGGTTTTGGAGAAAGAGACTGGAGGTGACTGCTGACACTTTCTCTATGTTTCTGTGGTCCAAAGACTATGACTTCAGTCTTGTCTGAGTTTAGCTGAAGAAAGTTGTTTTGCATCCACAGACTGATCTGTTGGATGCAGTGGCAGAGTGAATCCACTGGTCCGTATTCACCTGCTGCCAGTAAGACATAGATCTGAGTGTCATCTGCATAGTTTTGATAGGACACATTGTTTTAGCTGCGTATTAATGTGACCTAGCGGCAGCATGTACAGATTGAACAGCAGGGGTCCCAAAATTGACCCCTGGGGCACCCCACAGCTCAGGGACATTTTATCTGAGACACATTTTCCAATTTCAACAAAGAACTCCCTGTTTTCTAGATAGGACTTTTTGCAACCAGTTTAGATGCTGAATAGAGTTAGCAAGTCAACTTTAGCAATTCACTTTTTTCTTCTTGTCTGGCCCTACTTTTTAAATTAAGGAAGATTACATATTACAGCTCAAGCAGTTTTCTAAACTGGACTTTCAGTTGAAGCAGGAGGTTATAATTAAAGGACCGAGACCAACGCTAAAGGAGCTAAATGGTTTGCTCCAGACGACGGACGAAAGACTCGCTCTTTTCAAACAGAGATGTACAAAATGGTAAGAAATTTAATTACTTCAATCCACTGAAAATTGGGGAACCAGAAAAAGGCTAAAAAACAATACAAAACCAGCTTGTTTTTTATTTCGTACTATTAGAGCTATTTCATACGGACTTTGGAACCTTTATTTTGAAATTCTTGTTTATTCTGGCCCCAAGTCACTGGGAGAGAAACTGACCCAGGGCCAAATGTACTGACACCTGGTTTATATGTTTGTAAATCTGATTGTGACAACATCAGTGCCTCACCAGCCATGAACCTCACCACACGTCACTGCTTTCCTTAGGCCTTCTACCTGCAAGCTGCTGGCTCTAGCGTTAAAACTAACCAATCAGATTGTCCCTTTGCAGTGGATTGATAGGCAGACACCAGCACCGGTGCATTGGCCTCGTCCCGCCTAGACCAGCTGAATGCTCAGTGAGTGTTGGTCCTGGCCCTGTTGTGTCATCAGCGCACAGATTGTTTGTTTGCCTGAGTGACTATAGGCCCTTTTCACAGAGCTGCTTGGCTATTTCCAGTTTTCTTAAAAACTGCGGATCCGCACTTCCTGCTCCCTTGGAGTATTGGAAAGTAGTTGAGTTGTGTTAAAATAAATCAATATTTAAATACCATACAGCAAGTTATGTATAGATTATCACAGACAGCATATCAAGACTTTATTGATGTAAATACTTGACCGGAGGAAGCTTCTGTGTTTAGAAATGTAGTCATTTGTTTCTTGAGGCTAATGCTAGCTGAAATTAAAATTAACTGGTGATGTTAAAATAGCTCTACAATCTGAATGACTTTGCATAAAAAAAACAAATCAACTTGTTATTAGATATATTTTCAAGTTTTTTTGTGTTTTCTATTTTGAAATTTAGATTAGGTTAGCACTAGCTTTGAGACACAAATACCAGTAACTACTTTTATAAACAAACAAATTTCATCCAGGAAGTGCTTACATTGTCATAAAAGCATTAACACGCCGTCTATGACCATCCATAACTTGCTGTCTACTGTCTGATATTTAAATATTGATTTTTTTTGGCAAGACTCTTCTAAATAATCATTGAGAATGAATGGTGCGGAAGCAGCTAGGCACTTTTTGAGAGGACCCAGAACTAGTTGGGCGGCTCCGTATAAAGAGCCTATAGCTCTATCTTAGTCTCGTTTGACGCCGTTTGAAAGGAAAAGATAGAATATGCTTTCATTTGAACTTTATTTTTCCACAACATGTCCAAAAATAATCTGTTGATGTATAATAAATCCATTTGCAAAACTTGGCAAGTTATGAAATACAAAAAAGGTTTACTTTTTGTCATAACTGATATGGATAGGACAGGGCCCAGGCCTGCCCTGGCCACAGACTGGCAGCCTTCTTGCAAATCTCCCCTCTGAGTTTTTCTCAGAGTCTCTCCCCGAGTATTTATACCAGAATTACTAAGCTACATACATATCAAAGCAAAGTGACTTTTGTTTCACACCAATGAGTTAATCAGCTTTTATATTTAGACAGGTAAAACTACATAAAGTTTCCCTGTGGGATGAGGACAGTGCCTTCACACATTTGGTCTGGGACTCTGACACACTGACACAGATCAAATGCGTTTTCACAAAGACATATGATAAAAATATTTTCTTCACAACATGGTTACACTTAAATTTCCATCACAGCCTAATAATGAGATTATTGTTTGAAGAGGAGTAGTTTATGTTTGTTATCTAAGTTAGTTGTTCTGAAACGTTCAGAAGAGCATCTAAAACCAGGCTACGAGTTAAGGATTTACTGACACTCTGACCTCATGGAGCACAGAATGAATGAATGAATGAAGATTCATTCATTCACTGATTGAAGATTGGATTCATGGATTTATACTTCCACCATTGGGTTACACATCGGATAGCAACATATGTCAAAGTATTCGTCTGTTGAAGACTAGTGTGGTTGAGTTAATCAGCTGATGCATTGTGATGGGTTTTTTATGCATTCAAGGTAGTCAGTGCAGTCAACAAAAGCACTAAATATTGTTGAGAATCAGCAGTGCATCTATTCTACATGCATCAAAACAAGCTGGCTCAGCCCTGCCTTCTACATCACACCGCTGCAGGTGAGCACAGAGGCTGAGAGGCTGTATATCACTTTGGCATCTGTTGGCCTATGGATAATTATATCTGTAAATATGGGGAGCTGGCCCATGTCCCAAAGCCCTGGTCCGCCACTGGTACTCACTGAGTTCTAAATCATATTGAAATGTATTTCAAAACATATTTCACACTGGTAATTTTTAAGACAACAAGAATTACAGCAGTGGGTGGCAGTAACGATGTGCCGTCCCTGGCTGCAAGAGCTCAAAACACTACAAGAATGTGAAGGAGCTGCTCTAGTCTATTAACATATATGATCAAGTTCAACTCTGTCTAATATTTAGGTGACTGTTGTCAATTCACAGTATGTATGTATGACATTTGTATATCTCCACATGTAGTTATCTGCAAGTTCTGATTTTATGTTAAATAAATTTTGTAACCTTCTCCTTGTTTAGATCCTCTTCTCAGCTGATGACGAGATGGATGAATCGGAAGAGGATGATGTCCGTCGTCTCACCGGCCTGAAGACTGTTAAGAAAAAGAAACATCGTATGGGGATCCCCGTTTGACCTGTGCCTCCAAAAACTTGTTTTGAATCTACCCGGTAGCAGATCACCTCAGAAAAGAGTCCACATTCCCCTTTACTGAACAGACTGAGAGGTACGCAAAGGAACGCATCAAGGCTACTAACTTAATTTTTTTTTTTTTTTGTTTTGTTTTTTTTACAGGGAACAAATATGCATTAACCTGTCAACTGTGGATGTCTGTTACATTTTTTGTATACTAATGATTGTTTTTTCATACTATAACCACTTCTTCCTACTAAATTACTCATTGCATTTTACAAATTACATCAAACTACTGAGTTGCACATCATGTATGATGTGTATTCCATTACCCATGTCTGGGTAATGGAATGTTTAATTTTTTTTTTAAATAGAGGTGCCTCTCAAGAGTCGAGGTCACTGTACAGCAATTTAAAATACATTATAAACAATACAACAGTTATTGTTTGAATTTCAACTACGCGTTCTTCATTGTCCCGTAATCTGTGTATTTGTTTACAAGTCATGTGGTCAAAAAGGAAATTACTGTAAATGAACACTAGAACAATGACAAAAACAAAATTGTCAGTAAAAAAATGTATGATAGTTTGAAAGAGAGGAAGGAAAAAAATGCCATCCATTCCTGATGGAGATATGTGTAACTCACCGTTTAGAAATGATAATAATGATGATGATAATGATAACAATTAGAGTGAATGAGAAATACTTTTAATTTTGGAAATGGCTAAAAATACCTATGGATTAGTTATTCATTTAGCAAATATTGTATGTTTTAAAATACCCGAAATAAAAATAAACAGCAGACAATGCTACAGTTATTATGCAAAGGCATTCTGGACATTTTCACTACTTACTGCTTTTATGTATTGTGGAAAGATCACTTTGATTTGCAGAACTATAAGAAAAGAAAATTACAAAATAATCAATCATCTATGTTGAAAAGACCAACGTGTCCCTCAGTGAGCACAGAACAGTGTTTTCTCTTATTTGAAATGCTTTGGTGTTCTCTGTGTGTTGTCTGAGCCTTGTCTTATATTGTATTGTCATTTTTTTGGGCCAAATTTTGAACAGCTTTGGTAAAGTGTTTGATTCTTTTATGTTATTGTTGAGGAATTTGCACAAACTGTTTTCCCTTTTGTATTTGTGTTAAATAATGTGCCTGAGTGAACTTACCAGCAGGTGTTTTATTTTGTGTTTTATTCTTTTTTTTTTTTTTGTATTATATTTGATGTATTCCACCAGGGCCTTGGGGACTTCAGCTGGCTCTGATGTCATGAATGTGACATGCATAGACCCATAAACTGTTAATGACTATGGACCAGGACCATGCCGGAGGTAGTTAGTGACTTGAGTGCAGTTTATTTTCATTTGTTTTTTACAACTGGGTGTTTGGGATGACAGAATGCATGGCAGATCTACCAATAATACTGAATGACCAAACTGACTTATTGCTCATTATCATATTCTGAGTACAACAAGTCAGTGATTATTTATGAAAGTTGTCAGGAGGATCATGGTTTAGTATTGTGTGTTACTACTCAATTAAAATGATAAATTATTATTATATTATTATTATTATTGAGGCTTTTCCAATAAACATTGTAACAAAGTTTGTCTTGTCTAATAATTACCAAATAATATGAACGTCTTATGTTTACTTTGAGGCAGGGTATATACTTGCACACACTCGCTATTGCTACATTTAAATTCATACTTGGATAATACATGTGAAGATGATTAGGGAATAAATTTATATCTGCTACATTCCCGTTGTACTTTTGTTTATAAAATTTGCTATACAAATAAACTTGGATTGGATATCAAAGAGCCACAGTTGCTGACCTATTAAAACTGAGAGGGCCATTAGGGCTCCCTACGTCACCCCTAATAATATACTCTGACAACAGACTGACTGCTGGGACACTACTCTGGAACAAATGGGACTATAAATACGACGAGTAACTTAGTGCCACACAAAGAAGCAGGACAGAACACCGAGCAAAATGTCACAGGTGAGTGACATTTAAAAGTCGGCTAAAGTTGATATTTCGATCTTTCACTCATTGTAACCGTAACTGTAATGGATTAGACTGGAGAAGTAAAGAAGAAAAAGCGCCCCCCAATGAAAGAGGAAGACATAAAGGGCGCGCGTAGTAAACTGGGATTGAAGGGCGAGGTGAAGAGCAAGACATATGAGGTGATGGCGGAGTGTGGTGAGTAGTTTATGCTTATTTTTATGATGATACATATGCCAATTTATGTGCTTCTTCTGAGTGATTTTGAAAAAGAAAGAAATGTGTATGTATTAGTGTACACGAAAAGTATGTTCCCTGACCGGGAATCGAACCCGGGCCGCGGCGGTGAGAGCGCCGAATCCTAACCACTAGACCACCAGGGAAGATTAGGCATTGACAGCTCTGTATACATTTTATGACTATCTGGCTGTACTATATGTACAGATGAAAAAACCTCACATAATGTCAGTGCGTCCACTTGGGCTTAAACTGTGGGATTGAGAGCAGTCTCGCGGTTCATATGCTGTGTGCGTGGCTCATACTATGCTTTACTTTTACTTCGTCTGTTTTTCAGAGCGTATGGGAAAAGTTGCCCCCTCGGTTTTCAGCGGAGTGAGGTCAGGGACTGAAACTGCTCTGGAAAAGGCCGGCAGTGCCACCAAAACTCCGGGAGCCAGTGTTTTCAGCAAGTAGCCACAGGCAGACGGAACTCATGGACTTTACCTGCTGATGGCATCACTCTGGACAAATGTTTGTCAATTGTTTGGAATCATGACTTTATTAGACTGTATACACGTGCTTTTGAACACTAAGAAATGATGGCTACCTAAAGTCATCTGCCTCATGTAAAATTGCACTGACTCTCTCTTCTCTCAGTTTGTATTTACTTTGAAAACAGGCCTCCATTCACATTGATAATTAGGCTTATGTAAGAAAACATATCCTTTCAATGGCTAACCAATTAAAATAATGAACACCACAAGCTATGTTTTATTTGTCATGTTTATGTTACAAGGGTCATTCAATAAATAAGGTGAATTTTTCTGTATAAGGACTTCTAATACAGATAGAAGCTTACTTTTTGATTTTTATTATTATTATTATTTTTTTTTTTAACTTCTTTTTCACATGGATTTAATTTATTTGGCAGATTAAAAATAAAACTTAGAGAATTTTGACAATTAACAAAGATGGCCGACCGAGAAGCATGCTCCAGAATTGAACAGAGGTCAGTTATCAAGTTTTTGGTTGCAGAAGGGTGCAAACCAGTTGAAATTCATAGGAAAATCTCAACTGTGTATGGTGAAAAAATGTCTAGCCAGCTGCCGGTGGGTGCCAAAGATGCTTACTGCAGAGCACAAGGAGGGTCGAGTTGTCCCAGCAGTGTCTCTCCCGCTATGAGAAGGATGGTGATGAGTTTCTGAAGAAGCTGGTCACATGTGACGAGACATGGGTTTGGCACTATGAGCATGAGTCCAAATGGCAGTCCATGGAGTGGAAGCACGTAGGCTCTCCAGCAAAGAAGAAGTTCAAGTCCCAGCGGTCCACGGGGAAGGTGATGCTCACTGTTTTTTGGGATATGGAAGGCCCAATCACCATTTCATTCCTTGAGAAAGGAAGCACTGTGAACAGTGCCAACTACTGTGAACTGCTGAGGCAGGTCAAAAAAGACATAAAGAACAAACGCAGGGGTCATCAGTCAGATGGAGTCATCTTGCATCATGACAACGCAAGGCCTCACACAGCAGCCCAAACGGTGCAGACCATCAACAAGCTGGGCTGGGAACTGCTCCCTCAACCCCCTTAAAGCCCAGACCTTGCCCCTTCAGACTTTCACCTGTTTGGTCCCTTGAAAGCGTTCACGAGAGGCACAAAGTTTGAAAGTGACGATCAAGTCAAAAGTGTTGTGAGCGACTGGCTGAGACGTCAGTCCAAAGATTTTTACGCTGAGGGAATACGGAAGCTTGTGCACAGATGGAAAAAAGTTTGTGACAGTGCTGGGAGACTACATTAAAAAAAAAAGTAACCATCTATCTGTATTAGAAGTCCTTATACCGAAAAATTCACCTTATTTATTGAATGACCTTGTATAGTCATTTTATATTAGTTATAATGATTAACCACATTTAAAATGTTTTGGTTTGTTTCTGACAAGAAAACATTAACATTTGCCTTTATGTGTTTCTTTATTTTTCTCTTACGGTAATCACTGATGCACTATAGGCTAGCTTCCAAAAGTTGGTAAATCATGACCCCTGCTCCTATTGATGAATATTGATGTAGACACACACACACACACACACACACACACACACACACACACACACACACACACACACACACACACACACACACACACACACACACACACACACACACACACACACACACACACACACACACACACTCACACGGCCCTCCCTTCAGCCAGAGCACTCTACTTATTTAGTGATGTTTCAGTGCATGAGTGTTCAGTGGAGATTGGGTCATGTCTGGTCTTTTGGGTGTCCAGCGCCTGCTGCTGCTCTGGGGCTGCCTTATGCTGCCCAGACTGGCCCATGGAGCTGTGCTTGTTTCTCTGGAGGAAGCAGCCAACACACAGGTAGGCCTGTTTGTATAGTTGACTTAACCTAGTTACAGCTGGCTATTTGATTATTAGTTGAAGCGTTTTCTTTACTTTCAGCTTGCAAATGAAGCTCCAAGATCATTGCAGGTACATGCCATCACTATTCTCTATTCTAGTCAGAAGTGGCTGATTTACATTGACTCAATTAGGACATTAACTTGAACTAGTCTTATCCTGCCATACTTGTTTGCTCTTTTTAAAGAACAAACTTTTCATTGGAGATATTTTTGAATCTCAGTGGAATCACACTACTCACCCATACTACTCACTCAAACTATCCATTTTCTTTATCTCCTCTTAATTCTTCTTGATGGTTTTGGTTGTTCATCAGTTGTTATAGTAATATAACCTACTCATTTGTCTTAAAAGTTTTATAAAGACAAAAAGTAAAAGGGGTGTGTGTCTGCCATACATTTTGTCCAGGTTTCACCTTTTTAAATGCATTTAAATTATTGCTTTTGGATGACTTGAATCATTTTAATTTTAACTGATATAACTGGCTGCTTACAAGTTATGACAACAACAATATGAACTAACCATCTGTTTGTTTACCCATAGAAAAGAAGCACTGACAACAAAATGGTAAGATTTTAAGCTGAAAGGCTCACTATTCATCCAGCGACTCACCCAAGTGTCAACATACACTCCCAAGTGGAAACACTGACTTAATACTCACTTGAGCAGCAATCATTTCAAGTTTGCCAAATACAACATTGAAGCTGATGTGAAAATGCCAAATTATGTGCTCCTTACTGACTGCTAAAAGCTAACTTCTTTATTGGTCCAGGTGGAGGTGTACAGCGTGACGGTGGACTGCGCGGTTACCTCGCGTTTTGCTCACACCGTCATGACGTCCAAGGCCCTGAACAAGGCCAACAGCTCACAGGAAATCTTCTTTGAGGTGGAGCTCCCCAAGACTGCATTCATCACCAACTTCAGCATGTCAGTTCTGCCCTTCAGGAACACAACTGAACATCTTTGTTGGTTTGAAATTGACAGATTTCGTGAAAATTGTTGTGTGCCACAGGGAAATTGATGGCCGGGTGTATGTAGGTGTGGTGAAGGAGAAGGAAAAAGCAAAGAAAGCGTATGAGACTGCTGTCAAAGCAGGGCAAACCGCTGCACTGGTGAAGTAAGTCACCCACTTGTTTGTTGTGTTTCACTGCCCTTTGTACTTAGGAGCACTGAACTGAATGTAGTAGGTATTGTGTATTTTAGAATTAAGTGGACTTTACTCAACAGGTTGCATAAACAGATAAATCAAATGTGTAGAAAATCTCACCATAGAGCATTGATTTTGAAACAGTGTACCTAACTGAATCTAAACAATATGAAGTATAATGGACTAAGAATATGCTGCTAATAGAGAATCAATTGGGAACCTTTGAAAAAGAGGTTTTCATGAAGTTTACTTACTGAGGATAGAATTTCGTTACATTTACAATTTGTCAGAACACAAATTCAAAATAGGCTATTTAATAAAACTAAATTATTGTCAACAGTGTACTGTGGAAAAAGTCAAATTTTAAAGTACACTGAAATACATAATTTTAACACCCTATAGCATAATATTTTAGAGCCAACATGACAGATATTATGACAAGAACAAAAATCATAAATGAAAGACCTTGGAGGTTTTACCTATTATCTGTAATCCGTGCATGTAATATTCCCATGCAGCTACAGCACTGTTAGTCAATATAAAATAGACTCCCTTTTTACACAATTTAACTGGTTTATTTCAGGGCTTCAGGAAGAAAGATGGAGAAGTTTTCTGTGTCTGTTAACATTGCTGCCTTAAGTAATGTGACATTCACACTGACACACGAAGAGCTGCTACAGAGAAAACTGGGTCAGTATGAGATCCTGACCCGAGTTCAGCCCAAACAGCGCATTCAAGAGTTTAAGGTATACTCAGCAGTCTCCAATAATACACAAATGCATAAAAAGCTTACACAAGATTTCTATTTGTTTTCAGATTGTTACAAACATCTATGAACCTCAGGGAATTTCACAAGTTGATGTTCAGTCCACTTTCCTATCCAATGAGCTGCTTCCTCTAGTGGAGAAAACCGTAACAGACAAAAAAGTATAATTAGTTATATTTCAAACATGTCAGACAAATATGTTTTGTATCCAGTAATTAAAATTGCAATTGATTTCATTCTTTCTTTGCTTAGGCCCACATCTCCTTTTCGCCAACACTGGAGCAGCAGAGGAGTTGTCCAGACTGTGAAGGGACTTTGATTAATGGAGATTTTATTGTAAAATATGACGTGAAGCGAGAAAAGGACCTTGGAGATATACAGGTACCAATCAAAATACCACTGTTTTCAACATTATCTGGTGGAGAAGCAAAATATACTTAAAAGGCACATTTTCAGCTTGTAAATGTAATGAAAGTGTATGTAATGACAACAGTACGTCTAATTCATTCACTGACATAACGTGGTGTGTTTTTGGTAAAGTTGTTTTATAAAAGCAATAGACGAGTCAAGCTTATTTGTAGTGAACACATTTACACAAAGGAATGCAAAGTGCTGTACAGAATTGTAGCACTAATTGTGTCAAAACTGAAAGGATGCTTGAATATTGGACTTAATAAAAAGTAGAACTCAAGTTATTTATTTTTATGTATTGTGTATATATGTTTTATATATGTGGTTTTATGTTATTTTTAATCCAAGTGTTGTCTTTTTTTACACCAGATTATCAATGGATACTTTGTGCATTACTTTGCTCCCTCTAAATTACGCCCTGTCCCAATGAATGTGGTGTTTGTCATTGACGTGAGCGGTTCCATGTTTGGCAGAAAGATTGTACAGGTAAGACAGCAATTCCAAATCTCTTAAGTAGATATAAGCAGTGTTGGGAAGTAACTGACATGCCTGAAGACATATACCTAAAACACATATTCTGAATACTAATTTTGAGTATCTGTATTCTGGGACAGTCTTTTATTTGGTGTATTCAGAATACAGTTACTTCCCTGTATTAAAAGGAATACATGACGGTACTTCATCAGGCAATCAGGCATTAGTAAGAAAAAAGCAGCTCTTGCAAAGTGGGCACGTGTGATCTTTTTACTCTATTCGGACATAAATTCAAGTATAACAAAACAGTGTAAGAAAAATCAAGCTGTTTGTAATTGTATATCAAGATTTTACATTATGATATAAACGAACTCGCTGTTAAAGTATTCACAGTATTCAGAATACAGTACTCAGCCAATGTAACTGAATACGTTACAAAATACATTTTAATTCAGGTACTCAGTATTCTGTAACTAAATAAATTTTCAAAGTATTCTTCCCATCAATGGATATACGATGATTCCTTATTCTCTCTAATGCATTGGATTCTAAATATGGAATTGTCCTAGACAAGAGAGGCAATGTTAGAAATCCTCCAAGACCTGCAGGAGAAGGATCACTTTGGCATTATCACATTTGATGATCGGATCATGCCCTGGCAACCAACAATGCAACAAGCAACCAACCAAAATGTTGAAGAAGCAAAGAGGTTCATCAGGGGAATACTTGACATTGGAGGTAGCCAGTTTCTATGATTATGACTATATACAGTGCAAATATATCCAGTCCTAATTACACAGTTACATTCATCATTTCATAATATTTAGCGACAAATATTAATGGTGCGGTGTTGGAAGCTGTTAAGATGATGCATACAGCAAGGAGATCTGAAAAACTTCCCCAAAGAAGTGCTGATACAATTATCCTACTGACTGATGGCATGCCCAATTCAGGTATGTATTTTTTTTTTTTTTTTTTTTACTTTTACTAATTTTATCAATCATTCAGAACAGATGGGAAGGCAAGTTAGAGCTGAGATTTTGCTATTGGATATTTCAGGATGTAGTGAATTTGATAAACAAACTACAAACATTCAGATTATTTAATTTTAAGTTCATATTTTGCTTTTGTAATTTCAGGGGAAAATGACCCTGCAATTATCCAAAAAAATGTACAAAGAGCTATCAGCGGAAATATGTCTCTGTACTGTCTCGGCTTTGGGAATGACGTAATGTACTCTTTCCTTGATGTGATGGCCCAAGAGAACAAGGGATTTGCCCGCAGAATTTTTGAGGATTCTGATGCAGCTCTACAGCTACAAGTGAGGCAATTCAATCCCATTTTGTAAATCAAACTTTCTGCAAGTCTTTTGTTGTTCTAGGATTTCTACGAAGAAGTGTCCAGTCCTCTGTTGTTAGAGGTTGATTTGAAATATCCTGTCAACACTGTGGACTTGACCACAAACCACTTCAACCATTTGTTCAACGGTGCGGAGATCATAGTGGCTGGTCGGCTGATGGACACTAGCATTGATAACTTTCCTGTGGAAGTTTTCGGGGTTGGGGTGAGGACTGAAAACGCAAAAAAGAAGCCAGGCAAACATCTTGAGAATTTGGTGATCATCAAAGCATCCATGTCTTTCTGTCTTTAAGAATGAAGACTACCAGGTGCAGGGCCAGGCCAGTGTTCTTGACTGGGATGTGATGTATCCAGATGAGGAGTACATCTTTGGTGACTTTACTGAGCGCCTGTGGGCATACCTCACCATTCAACAGCTTCTAGACAAGAGGTCTCAATTCATTTTCTGTTCTTATCAATATCCATTAAAAGGAGCATGTAACTTTTCTGGTGGAGGCTCCGCCATGCACCTCCATGCCTCCATCTAGATTATTGCCTTACCAAGAATGTTTCACAGTATGGTATCAAGCCATATTACCATGGAGAAAAGCAGGTGATACAAACAGGGCAAGTTACGGGTCTGTGGAGAGGTGATCCCACTCACAGTAACAGTGCGTGTTTTTCAAGGTATTTTTGAGAAATGTAGTCAATACATGCACAGTATATACAGTGGGGTAAAAAAGTATTTAGTCAGCCACCAGTTGTGCAAGTTCTCCCACTTAAAAAGATGAGCGAGGCCTGTAATTTTCCTCATAGGTACACTTAAACTATAAGAGACAGAATGGGGGGAAAGAATCCAGGAAATCACATTGTAGGATTTTTTATGAATTCATTGGTAAATTCCTCAGTAAAATAAGTAACTTCTGTAACTACTTCTTTAAGAGGCTCCTCTGTCCTCCATTTGTTACCTGTATTAATGGGACCTGTTTGAACTCGTTATCAGCATAAAAGACACCTGTCCACCACCTCAAACTGTCAGACCCCAGACTCCACTGTGGCCAAGACCAAAGAGCTGTCAGACAAAAAAACAGAAACAAAACTGTAGACCTGCACCAGGCTGGGAAGACTGAATCTGCAATAGATAAGCAGCTTGGTGTGAAGAAATCAACTGTGGGAGCAACTATTAGAAAATAGAAGACATACAAGACCACTGATAATCTCCCTCGATCTGGGGCTCTAGGCAACATCTCACCCCACGGGGTCAAAATGATCACAAGAACTGTGAGCAAAAATCCCAGAACCACATGGAGGGGCCCAAGTGAATGACCTGCAGAGAGCTGGGACCAAAGTAACAAAGGCTACCATCAGTAACACACTACGCCGCCAGGGACTCAAATCCTGCAGTGCCAGACATGTCCCCCTGCTTAAGCCAGTACATGTCTAGGCCCGTCTGAAGTTTGCTAGAGATCATTTGGATGATCCAGAAAAGGATTGGGAGAATGTCATATGGTCAGATGAAACCAAAATTGAACTTTTTGGGAAAAACTCAACTTGCATCCAAAGAACACCATACCTACTATGAAGCATGACGGTGGAAACATCATGCTTCGGGGCTGCTTTTCTGCAAAGGAACCAAGATGACTGATCCATGTAAAGGAAGAATGAATGGGGCCATGTATCATGAGATTTTGAGTTAAAACTTCCTTCCATCAGCAAGGGCATTGAAGATGAAACATGGCTGGGTCTTTCATCATGACAGTGATCCCAACACTACCCAGGCAACGAGGGAGTGGCTTTGTGAGATGCATTTCAAGGTCCTGGAGTGGCCTAGCCAGTCTCCAGATCTCAACCCCAAAGAAAATCTTTGGAGGGAGTTGAAAGTCTGCTCTAGAGCAGATCTGCAAGAAGGAATGGGCCAAACTACCAGCAACAGTGTTTGAAAACCTTGTGGAGATTTACAGAAAACTTTCGACCTCTGTCATTGCCAACAAAGGGTATATAACAAAGTATTGAGATTAAGTTTTGTTATTGACCAAATACTTATTTTCCACCATAATTTGCAAAGAATTTTTTTTTAAAAATAAGACAATGTGATTTTCTGGATTTTTTTTTTTCTCATTTTGTCTCTCATAGTTGAAGTATGTAGTTGATGAAATATACAGGCCTCTCATCTTTTTAAGTGGGAGAACTTGCACAATTGGTGGTTCACTAAATACTTTTTTGCCCCACTGTACATTTAATGCTGCAGTGTGAAATAATCTGGGCAAAGCAACGACATCTTCATGAGTCCTCCGCCAAAAATGTTACGTAGTGCACATTGAACTACTTTTTACCCTTAGCAGATAAATAAAAAGAAACTTCATCTCAACATTTCGAAGATATAAGTTATGTTTCTAATATGATTATATTTTTTTATCTGTAGCAAGACTGCCAGCGGTCTAGAAAAGGAGAACAGTACAGCCAAAGCACTGGAGATGTCCCTGAAGTATAATTTTGTGACTCCTCTCACATCCATGGTTGTAACCAAACCAGAATGTGATGATCCACCGCTAGTGGCTGATAAGTTGACGGAGGGTACACCCAAGTCCTATATTTGCTCTCTAACTATTTGAAATACATTTCTTACAGTATTTTTTTTTAATTTTTATTTACAGAACAGCGTCAAATGGCAGAGAAAGGGAGATCGATGGGTAAGAGAAGTTTGGCATTTAAATGTTGTTCATATGCAAAATACCCACTTGAATTTATGTATTGCTTATACATCTTATAGATCGAAGCCATATACCCTCTACAAGCTATGTGTCTCACACATATCCTACTTATCTGGGTAAGACTTCGACATTTTGGTTGGTGGGAAAAGCTGTTACTGACATACGCCAAAAATGGTATGTTTAGTCACAGTCGCACTCAAGAAATGTATGCACTATTACAATATGTAGAAGATGCATTTACAAGCTATGTCTCAGTTGCTTGCAGACTTATTTTTAATCTCTACAAAATAAACCAATCTTGCAGACAGCTCCGGAGTAGTGGTTACAGCAATATGCAAATAGCTTTTTTACTATGACAAAAAAGGTTCTTATAAAAGATCTACCGCGGTAGAAGTTTTACAAATTATTTCAACTTGTTGTTATTATGCCTTATATGATTTCACATTTCCGACTCTTGTAGTGGATGGGGACCCTCACTTTCTGATCGAGCTGCCAGATAGAGAAGATGCTTTATGTTTCAACATTAACAACAAACCTGGGACTATCTTTACTTTAGTCAAAGACCAAGAATCTGGTATTGTTTTGTATTTTTATTTCATTATAGTACAAGTACATTTTCATTTTCTTGGACATTTGAGAGCATGAACAAGAACTCACACCTTATTCCCATGCTTGTTCAGGTATTTTTGTAAATGGACAGATAATTGGAGATAAAGCAATCCCCCCTGGTGGTCAAATCAACACATATTTTAGTCGCTTTGGAATTGCCCATAAAGCATCGGGAGTAAAACTGGAGGTGAGCACTCAGGACATCTCTGTGTTCCAGGACGGCAAATGGGTCTCTCTTCTGTGGTCTCGTACAGCGTCCCTTAAAGGGCCCAAGTGAGTGTCTGCTCCAAAATGCTGCTGTCACTTTAATATTGGTTCTGTTTTATTTTACATTTTATATGTTGCCACCCTAGTCTGGATTTACTGTTGACCAAAGACCGCAGCTTGACAGTCACTTTAAAAGACTCTGTGAAGTTTGTGATATTATTACATAAAGTGTGGGAGAAGCACCCATACCACAGAGACTACCTGGGCTTCTACACACTCGACAGCCATCTTTTGTCCCCTAATGTCCATGGTCTTCTAGGTAATTACATTATTCCCATGATTGATGAAGAGTATGCCTTCTGGAGTGCAAATATGTTCATTCTTACAGCTTTATACACATCTACTGTACAATTTTGTCCTCAGGTCAGTTTTATCACAGTATTGAGTTTGAAGTGTCCAACCTGCGTCCAGGAGAATCCCCAGAGAAACCAGATGCCACTATGTTTGTAAAAGGACACCAGCTCAATGTGACCAGGTAAAACATGGTTTTGCAACAATTTTATATATTTCATTATTGCACTATTAATAAAATGTGCATCTTGTTTTACAGAGGTTGGCAGAGAGACTTCAGGAATAATATAAAGAATGGAGTGAACATCCCCTGCTGGTTCATCCACAACAATGGCACAGGCCTCATTGATGGAGAAGCAAATGACTACATTGTGTCAGGTCTTTTCAAGACTTTTTGAATGCAGTTTAAAAGCAATTCAGATTACCAACAATTATACATCAAGACAGACAGTATTATCTTTTAAATGGCATTAAATTTACATGAAACTTTTTGGGAACATAGTGTTTCATTTCATTTCTTATTTCATTTAATTTATTACTTAGCCCTAACTGGGGATTTAGGCCTGCATATGCCTCAGAATGAGGATTTTATGTCATTATAGTACAGAAAATGTAAACTAAAGCTAAATGTTAAAAAGTTTTTAAAATTGATTATTAATGTTACTTTTTTCATTTTTGTCATTTAGAAAATAGGCTTGTCTAAAGATGAATCTTGATATTTATGGTTGAGCAGCAGAAAACCAGAGCTTACTTAATACAAAAACTGCAAAGTTTCAACGTGACACTATCACGTAGTTACCTGATATTATCTCAAAATTACGTGATAATGTCTCGAAATTACGTGTTAGTTTCATGTTAAAAAGTGATACAAAATTATCATAAAATTATGTGACATTTAAAACGAATAACTATGGTATCAATGGAGGATCTATCCACTTTTGCGCATTTGCATGATGACATATAGGAAATGCTACTGATTTGGCATGACATTTCCTACCCATAGAAGTAGTGGTAGTAGTGGTAGTAGTAGTAGTAGTAATTGTAGTTGTTGTAGTAGTAATGAGGACTGCAATATGCAATATCTTGAATGCTGGCTAGCAATCAGTGCAGGGTGTCGGGTCAGGACAATAAGCAAATATGTTCAGGTGAGTCTGATGGATGAGCGAGTCCACATTCAGGTACTGGTACTCAGGTTCTTTAATGTCCGTAATTGGGGTGTGGGTATGTATGTGGTTTTCTGCAAGAGAAAAATAAACAAATACAAATAATATATTAATTATAAATTATGAATAATAAATCAAAATGGTGGTTAAACAACAAGTGACCGCGTGGTTATCTACATAATGTTAATAAGAAGTTTACAAAGTGGCTGATAGGGGGCAGTCTGGTCTATACAGCTATGATAAAAATGGACATAAATAAATGACCCCGGTTTAATAAGTACCGAATAATATGTTACATATGACAGAGATGGCTAATGGAGATATGTGTAATAAGGGAAATGCCCCAACAAAGGTGTTCTGTATGAAGTACTGTGTACACTTAACGGAGCGCTGTCACGAGGTCAGCGTGTATAAAACCGAAAGTTACACACAAAAACTAAAGCTACACAAACCACTGCCAAACTATAGCTATAAGCTCTAAACATAATATCACTAAAAATACACACAAGAATATTTACATCTAAGGGACGCACACCATGATTCAGACATTAAGTAAGTCCGAGACAGAGCCGATGCACGTAACGTCATGCAGCACGTTAATAATCCTTCAAGTGTCCATGGCGCATTCGGCGTGCACTCGGGCCCCTCTAGTGGTGTAACAAGGGATAGCAAGGAACAACAACTGAATTAAACCAATAATAAAAACATGACTAAATGGGCTCTCTAGATAAGGGGCCCTAAGCTGAATTTGCCCTGTGCCCCTCGCCACTTCAGTGTCACATATTCATATTTGACTAAATTAAGACATCATCACAACCGCTGATACGACTGTAAATTCTGGAGGCTCACAACAGCAATAACCACAAGTATAAATGTATAAAAACATGTAAGGAATGGGGGGTATACCAAAGAAATTTAAAAATTCTGGACTTTTTTTTTTTGGTTTCTGGCGCATTTTAAATGTGTTCCAGTTGACTGAAGTGGGCTGACATTTATCAACTGGATAGAGTAGCCAAACACTGGGTAAGGGGTACACAAGGGTACACCTACTTCAAACTCATATCACTCAAGAATTACAAAGTAGTGATCCAAGTTGAAAGTTGCATAAGAGAAACAGCCTGGACATAACATCAGATTTATAATCATCAAATCATTTGGAAGGACTGAACATTAAATAAGAGAGGATTTTAGGATCACATCATTTTTATGTTTATTGTCAGGCTTTGGATGCTGTGATTTCACGTAAATGCGCATATTAATGAGTAGGGATGCAGAGATACCGACACCAGTATCGGGTGCCAGTACTTGTACTCGTCAATGGGCTGCCGATACCAAGAGCCGATACCACTGCAAGTGTGCTGCCTCTGGTTTGACACGTCCAGCTCGTGTCTCAGCTGAGCTCTGCACAGAGGTGATCATAATGCAATGCAATCATATGTGACTGTCACATGACATATACAAATATTTAGGACTCTAATGGTTTTTATAGTTCTCAGAGGATATCAGCGCAGTCCGTGTGGTTACAATAGTAGCATGCTAAGGTTGCTAAATGGCTCTGGCGATTATTTGCTTGTGCTGCATTGTGACTTATTATATTCGACAATGTAGTGAGTGAATAAAGCGGGTTCAGAGCTTTTAAAAGAGCATGTCATGAACAGCATGTCCATACTGGTGAAAGTGTAGTTGTGGTAAAAGTAAAAACATTCACTGTTATGCTAACAGTGGCTCGTTAGCAGTTAGTATGTTAACAGTTAGCTCGGAGCGCACCAAAAAGGAAGTGGCAAATATTAAAGCCATGTGCTTATCTAAATACATTATATTGGAATTATACCTTGCTACAATGATTTCAGTAGATAAGATAAGAATTCTAAGATGACAAGTTATACTATAAACTCCACACAGGTGTAAACATGTAGCTGTCCACACCACTGCCCGATTCCAAAAATATAGGCAGCACATATCTAGCTGCTGGAAATAAAACAATTCTAATCGTTTTCAGAGAGATATGTAGACTAGTATAAACACCCGAGTGCCATTTAGTTTTCAGAGCAAAACTTCCCAATCATTATTTTTAGTTTAAATGTATGGGCTTTTGGGGACCCTCTGGAGACCTCGGGGCCCTAAGCAGCTGCTTCGTCTGCTTGGCCCTGGCCTCTAGGAGAAGTACTACTGCTGGTGGACTCTTCTTACCATTGGGAATGCGGCCTTGCCATTTATGCACGAGCAATCATCCACGCTGGGGCCACTGCCAGGGACAGACAGAGACTACAGCGCATTGTGGGCTCTGCTGAGAAGGTGACTGGCTGCAGTCTTCCATCTCTCCAGGACCTGTACGTCTCCAGGACTCAGGAGCGAGCAGGTCGTATAGCAGCTGACACTTCTCACCCTGGACATGGACTATTTCAGCCACTTCCCTCTGCCAGGAGGCTACGGTCCATCGTGACCAGAACCTCTCGTCATAAGAACAGTTTCTTCCCCTCTGCTGTTTGTCTCATCAACCTGCACTAAACTTGACACTTTATAACACTGGTCACCTTAATAACCCATGTTGCACTGTTGTTCTGATGCTGCTGCTGTTGTATATATTTTATACCTCGTAAGTATCTTATTTTATTTTATTTTTAAGCATATCTTTTTTAAGTTGCGCGTGCCCTTACTTGTATTTGTATTTCTAATTATTCAGTATGTTTTTTGGTGTGTTTTATATGCACTTTATCACCAAAGTAAGTTCCCAGTCAGACCATGGCAATAAAACTCTTCTGATTCTGATTCTGATTCTGATTACATTAAAACCCATACGACTATAATTTTCAAGGGTTCATCATTGACTACCATCTAGAGGTGACAAAATGAATTACAGGCAAATTTATTCAATATTTTCTTACGAGTTGTATATATTTTTTAAAAGAATAATTTTTAAATCTCACTGAAAGCAGATTAAGCTTGTTTCCCCTAAAATAGCACCGTAGTTGTCAAAATTGGAGTTACATGTAAAAATCTAAAATAGAAAGAGATATGTACGTGTAGTTGACCTAATTCTGTAACTACTGTAACTAACTAATTCTGTATTACTTTTTATGTGGCTATTTATTTAAAACTCTTGAAACGTAGGCTAACTATTTTTTTCCTTTAAATGAGGAAGACAAATTCATCACTCGCTCCACCCCCTAAAAAGTTACATTTCGCCCAATTCCCTCCTTCTCTGTGCAGTTATCAACTCACACGGCCGAGGGACCACAGCAGAGTACACCAACTCATGAAAAGGACCCAGGCGCCTGTGCGTAAAGAGCAGCCCGGATGATGTCTTTTGCGCGCCCGCTCTTCAATGACAGAGTCTCCGCAGAGAAGAAGAGATGGTCAGCGCTCCTGGACTTTGCCGTGTCCATGACCTTAGGCTCGTCCCGTTTGTTTTAGTGCGGTTGCTGCTGCTCCTCCGCTTCTGCGACTCTTTCAATCTGGACACAGAGCAGCGTGTAGTCTTCAGTGGACCCCCGGGAAGTTATTTTGGTTATTCAGTTGAGTTTTTCACCAGTGCATCCAGGTAAGATTCAATCAGGGGGGTTCAAAAGTATCTGAAGTTTGAGTATCTTAATAATACAGAAGTGTAGGAGTGGAGATGGGCAAACATGTATTACCCCCCTTTCCTTATGGTTTAAATTCTCCATGCTTATTAATTTGCTGTACTGTATGTGACCTGCAAAAAGGAAGACGCCTCATGCAAATGCAATAGAATATAGCTGACTATTTAAGCCAAATAGTTCCACATAATCAACAGACATAGGTTATAGGCTACAATTATATACCCTGTGAGCTATTGTTGCATTCAAAGGCTGGCAGTCTGATTTGATTGTGCAGGAAGGGCCAGCAAATAACTTTTAATATTTACAATGCATTTTACGAACCCATAATATAACATATGCAACTACTTATTAGCAATGTGTGCAGCCGATATCTACTTTTTCTCTCAAACCACTGGATTCCAGGTTTGTAGGTTACAATGATTGGAAACAGACACAGGAGCCGGGGATGGAGAGGAGGGGGTTAAATTCAGACAAGTCAAAATAAGCTAATGTTGTGAATACTATGGATAGTGGGATTTTTTGGAGTGCAGCATTTCTGTTGACAGATGAGAAACTGCTGAGTGAGTCCCAGCCAAAGATCAAACAGTGTCTTTATGGGAACAGCATGTAATGTCACCTGTTTTGGCTTACACTCAGGGATATGATGTCGAAGAACACACACGTTTCATGTATGTTCAAATCCATAAGAACTGGGATGAAACACATGTAAAGAATTTGCACAGGCACTTAGTATGTACATCAAAACTAAAATCTGATGTGGTTGGTAGCTATTCATGTGTCATCTATATGGCAGCAGTCTACAATGCTGTAACAGTATTTGTAGGCCTACTGGAAGCGCAATGATTTTTACTTTCCAAATGACTGTCATGATATTAATAGCTGTAGTATATGTAATACTGTTGTTTATATGCTGCTAGTGCCTTATCCATAATGAGCATTTATTTACAACTCGCACCTTAAAGTGGAGATCTGAAAACTGAAATACTACATCTGACAGAGTGGGACGTGTCTGGACAGTCTTGCAAATAAGTTTTCAGCTGAAGCACTCATCCAGCTGTTTGCCGCTGTTCTTGCTCAACATCTGGGACTTCCCCTGCTTGTTACATCACTATTAACCTCATTGTAAATAATGACAGTTTCCTGATGCATCCACACACACTCAAGGTCTGCTACAGTATTTTATGTGCCTAAGACTTGCACATGTTTGAGCCATGTATTGGATAGCCATGTTGCCCTCCTTTGTTAACTCATATTAGCTGAACAAATGCCTGTATTTTATGTGTGGGAATGCGTTTGTCAGGGCTTTCTGTGGTTGTAGAGACTAGAGTAATTTTGCAGTGGTTGGGCGTTACAAATGAGTAAAAACTTGCCAATTTCACATCACACTTCTCATAATAACATATTTGTAAACTGAACAGGACTGTGCTATTTTAATTGACATTCATTTAATCAGTTTTAATTGTCAATGATCTTTTTAATCGAGGTAAGTTATTAATAGAGAATTATGCTTAGACTATTGGAGAAAGTGTTTTGGCTATTTTATTTGGAAATGATGAAAAGTCTGTCTTTTCTCTGTTCAGGAAATACAATTTTTTTAAGTAATTGGAGGGGCCATTTATATGAATGGTGAGGGGCATTGTTCTTCGATTTCTTATTATTATCCATTTTCCAACAAAATGATAACATTTTTGACTCCCCGAGCGTCGATGAAAAGTCTCACAACCGGGTATAGGAACAAATGGCCCAGCAAAAAAATTTATAAAATCGCTACCACCAGAACGCCTGACTCAAAATGGCTCTGCAGCACCGCCTGGAAGTCAACTAATTTGCAAATGTTTGGTGAGCTGACACGGATTTTCAATCCAATAGGGTGGCGGACAGGAAGTCCACCACAGTGGATTGAAAATTTGCCAAATTTTGGACTGTGTGTGCGCCAAACGCATCTAATACTAGGTTTTTCAGCTCAGATTTTACATGCCACATCTAGACACATGGGTTTATAGAAAACCCGCTTTTCGGAGATTCCGTACGGTTTGTCCATAGCACGCCGGCGAAAACACCTTCATTTTCTGTTTTTCCGATGACTTCTCACGACCACGCCCAAACAGCTCAAATTCAAATCACAGATGCGTGATCTGGGCATGAACGTTATGGACTATGAAGCGTAATCAAACTGAACACTATAGCTCCCCCTACCATAGACAACAACAATCAACATTATTGGATTCCTACAAAATTTGGGGAATTTGATGCATGAGAAGAAGCAAAAAAATACCTTATGGACATGGGTCATTTTACACGGTTGGCCAGCAGGGGGCTGCAAAGACACCTAAAAAAACATTTAAAAATGTATTACACTGGCCTAGACAGCTCATATTCAAATCACAGATGCATGATCCCAACATGAATGTAATGGACTATGAAGTCTAATTAAACTGAACGTTATAGCACCCCCTACCATAGACATTAAAAGTCAACATTATTGGATTTTCATGAAACTTGGGGATTAAAATGCTAGATTTTACACTATGGATGTAGTTAATTTTTCACCGAAAACAAGCAAAAACATATATTACGGACATGGGTCATTTTTCACCGTTGGCAAGCAGGGGCGCAAAGAGAGAGCTCAAAATGAATCTATGGATGCAGAATCCAAACATGACCAGAGCTAAAACATAAGCACATGGCCACTCGACACAATAGTGCCCCCTATAATACACAGAAAAGACACAGCATTGTTCATTTGGCATGAAAATTGGGGAAATAATTGTAGGCCTCAAAACATGCAAAAAAGTCAGTGACCCCATAGCTGTTTTATGCACGAGGTTGCTAGGTCAAAGCCATGGACACCACCGGCAAAAAAAAGTCAGGATACTCTCTTTGTCATATCGCCCCACTCTACACATCTCCTTACTCTGTTTGACTCAGTGCATTGCTTTGGCCCTTACTGGCATCCTGCACATTATTAATGCTGTATAAATGACCTGGATTGTGGGTTGTACATGTGAGTCTACCTTCTTTTTGTTTTATGGGTAAACAGCCAACAGGATAATATGTTGATAATAAGTTGTGAATGAGTTTACTGTGGTTTTTCTCCATAGACAGAATTGTTCCTAGAGTTTGTCATGCATCCTGAACAGCTAATGCCCTGTTTGTCTGTTTTGTGTTGCTCCTGTTGCTCACTTTACTCACTGTCTCAAGAGCATGCATCATCGCTGTGTGCATATGACAATTTAGGGCCTATCTAGAAACAGGAAAGCAAGACTAGATTTTCTTCAGGCCAGTTGTAATTTAATGCATTGTCACTACTTATTTTGGAAACTGTTAGTTGTCTCAAATGTAACGCAATGCTTGTAGTTAATGTGGATTTGGGGTGTGTGTGGACATTACATCCTGTTTGTATAAAAACTGTGGATAACATCTAGGGCATGATAAATAGAGTCATTTTCAGTTCTGCGCAGTATGCTGTTACAGTTTCAGGAGCTCATTTATTAATATGTAGGATTAGTTGTTTGATATTTTTGTCTTGAATTCTTGGAATTAATTCAAACGGAAATCAAGTCCAGAAAGGTCAGAAACAGCACATTAGATGGTATTGTTGAGCAGGGGAAGGGTGGGCAATAGGCCAGTCACAACAATTGCAATATTGACTTCTTCAATAAATGATGTCTACCTTTTTTGTCTGAACTAGTAGGGAACCTTTTGTTATTTTTTGTAGTATAGTACAGCCACATTTCAGCTGTAGAGTGTTGAATAAGTAACTTCTACTATGACTAATTTAACTATTTCTAATTATTGTTGCAGGCCTTTGAATGATACTGTATGTTAAAAAAAAATCTTTATTGGGATTTTCCAGCTTTATTGTTATCACATTAGTGGCATTATGTACTTTTAGTATTGTCATTTATCATTATATTTCTCTGTAGATATCATGCTTCAAAATGGTATAGGCCTACAGGAAGATCCCATTAAGATATAGCATCTGTTCTTCCACAATTTCAGTAGTATACCGTTAGTATTTCATTACGCTATTTATTTACTGCAACTCAAATCGTTTACTGGGATTGTTCAGCTTTTATTGCGTCACTGTCACTGAGTTACAAATATTAGCATTTAGTGTGTTATTCTTTTGTAGCAAGACATCACGCAATTACCATTTGGTTATTGTGACAGGCAAAATCTGTCCTGATAATAATAAAAAGATATTTTGGCAGTCAAAATGAAATGAGGCCACAGCTATCAGTGCTTTGTAGAAGTATGTTCATTTGTGTGTTTATTGTCGCAGTGGTAAAGATTTTAATAAAGAGTAGCCATGCTTGTACTTATGTTATTCTTACTCTGATCTCTGTAGACAATATGGAGGCAGCGGGATAAGATGTCTGTCTAATCTTTGCAAATCATCAGTCATCATCACCACTGTCTAACTGTCCGCTCTGTGCCTGACCCTTTCTGTGGAATAAAAAGCTAAAAGCAGCTGTATGAAAAGCTAAAAGCACACTTCATTTCTACACATACTTGCCCCCTCATAAAGATGTATAAGGGATAACAGCAGAAGGGAGAAGTTAGTGAGTGTGTTAGCTGAAGATTTGGTATTTTTTGGTATTTATATCAGGGCTGGACATTATGGTGATAAAAATCGAACCATGATCCAATCCCTGTGACAATCTGCTATTTTTATGAATTTTTCATATCATGATTCACTATTTCTGTGTTTAATGCAGCTGTCCACCTCTCTACCTCTGTGATAACTGGACTTAACCAGTCACAGTGAAGTGTGAACTTAAAGGAGAAGATGACTAAATGGCAACAGAAACTAACAAATGGTGCATGAATCATAACTGTCTGTCTTTATAAATACATTGTTTCCTTGTACTTTTTTGTTTTTGTTTTGCTTTTGCCATGCCCCCTTTTTAGTCGACTAATCGATCAGCACGACTCATTTTTAGTCAAGCAAGAGTTTCTTTAGTCAACTACAGCCCTAGTGTCTAGGATAGTGTCAGACTTGAAGATTCTGAGACTATGTGCCTGACTGGAGAAAAAAAAGTGACCCTGCCAGTAGCTTCAGTACCCAAAAAATGCTATATAAAATGAATAAATTATATTTTACAGTAATTTTTTTTTCTTATTTAGCAGCTTTCACGATAAAATGTATGACATAAAGCATTTATCCTGATAAGAATCAATTCAAATGAGGTATGGTACTTAAAGTAATCTTAGGAATACGTTTAAATTACCATTGTCAAATACTTGGCGTGCATAGGCAACTATAACAAATTGTATCTTTCTGTGGCAAGATAAATGACTTTCTTATAGGCCATAACATATGCATGTATTAAATATTATGAAGGTGTTCCTTGGGTGAACTTCTGAGGTGTTGTGATTAAGTAAACATTTTAAAGTAGGCTGTTCAAGCTGTACTAACACACAATAAATAATTCTTTACTGATTTATAGTAAAGTCTGATCTTAACGTTTTATTTTATTCTTATTGCAGTTTCAGTGTTTTGGTTGGAGCTCCAAAAGCCAACACCAGCCAGCCCCACGTCACTGAAGGAGGAGCCGTTTTCATGTGTCCCTGGAGCAAGTCCAACTGCACAATTATCAACTTTGACAAGCACGGTAGGCTGCCTTGTTATATAGAGATTCTCGTATATACTGCCTCTTTGTTACCAAACAAAGTAAGCCAGGAACCTGTCTGGAATTATACCACATTCTAAATCAAAGTATTTGTGGAAAAAATATATTTATTAGTGAGGTTTTTTATTTTAGGATGCAGTGAAACTATCCTGTTAATTATCTAGCATCATTGAAAAATCTTTATAGTAATCTCAAGCTGTGTCAAACCAGCTATAAAAAAGTCCCTTGTAAGAAGTTAACATCTCCGCTAAGCACCACTGCGTTGACCTGTAGGTTAGACGTTTGGCTCTCTACTTTGTTCCCCCTGCTAATCTGTGGTTATGTGTCATACCTAAAAGTGCTCTTTGAAGTTCCCCTTATGTTTTTGTGGCAGGCTTCCTTGGCTGCACCCCTCCCCTTTGCACACTCTCTATTTCGGGGCACTGCCTGCTCTGTTTTCCACAGAGTTTGATTTCCAGCTGGACTTAGATCTGCTGTTGTAGCCACTGTTTAATTAAAGGCAGGTCATTAAGGGAGGAACAGGCCCAAAAATGCATGAAAAATAATCAACTCCATCAAACATGCAGGAAGTGATAAGGACTTATGAGGATCAGAGGGCTGGACGTGCGCAGACTTCCACATATCAGATGGTGCATGCATTGCAAATCTAGATACATAAATACACATAGCAGAACTATTTACAAACTATCTCCAACCATGAAGCATAATTTAGAGCATTCACGGCACCAGGAAAGTAAATATACTCACTACTACTGCATGTTTTTACATTCACTAGCACAATTCCTGTTAGCTTAGTGTATCTAAGGACACATGGCAGACTGCATGAAGTCAACAGTGGCAGGAGGCCAGAGCAGTTAATGTCACTGCTCCACTCCAGACATCAGGCCTGTAGATCAACATAGTTTGGACAGTTAGTGTGTCAAAACCTCCCAAGAGAGGATTTTAAAGAACTTTTCAGTTACATTAGCCACTGTAAAACCAGAAATGATTGTTAAATACTGAATACAATGATGTTATAATATATTATGCAATGTTAAGAGAAGGACAGAAATGAAGAGATATCGATTATTGTGTCAACCAATATTGCGATATCAAGATTTTTGCTTGTAAACAGCTTAATGAAATGTCTGTATAATCCCTCAGTCGTCCAGGTCTGATCCATAGCAAAAGATTGAAATATAAATCTGTCAATTGGGCAGATTTGAATTCTTCAGTTTAGAAGTGAAGAAGCGGCTTCAATAAGCAGCGAAACGTCTTCAATCCTACAACGATTTGTCCAGTTGACAGTTTAATGAAATCAAAACTACAAAGTTAATGTGACACAAACAACCAGATAAAAAAGTGCTTTTCTATTATATTGCCTCTAAAATGGTCATGACTAGATTTTTTGTTTTAGTTCTTATTACAATATTGAGTACAGTATAGTGAATAACCGATTAATCTTGACTTCCTACTCTTTAGTCAAATAAATAAAAGAAATTATGATATTAAAACAAAATCAGCTACTACAATTACTACTATTATTACAACTTTTGCCCCCCAAAAAAAACAAAAAAAATTCAAACATTAACAATTACACTTGCTTCCAAAATTGACATCTATTACATAAATCGGTATTATGTATTTACAAGAATGACTAGAATAGTTTCCATTACTTTGGTGGTTATATTTTTGCAAATAAATAATTATAAAGAACTATCGAGAAAAGTGGTTGAGTTTTGTATAGTGGTTGGTTACTGTATAATATTTGGCTGTTACAAAATATACTGTGTTTTTGAATGACTACCTGAAACATTTGAACACTAGCTCTGTGTAGCTGGGCCTCTTTTTTAAAACAGATCCTGACAAAGAAGTGTGGGTTACATTAACAACATGGCCCAAGTTGCTTTGAGCTCTTTGAAGTCTGCTGTAGCATTGAGGATAGATTAAGAGTGCAGACCCGGGCAACCGGGCCATAAAATCTCCATATAAAACACCGACAGCATGTGGGGGCTGCATGTATTTCACAGATGACTTTAAATCTGCGCTAATCATAGAAGAATCCTTGGCTTACTTGCAATAGCACTTCTGGTTGTCCATATCAGAACCAAAATACTACCTAAAGATTCCTAAAACACTTTTGCTTTTCTAGGTGATCGCTATTCTCTCATAGATGAAGAGTTAACTCAGGTTGAATTCAAGTCTCATCAATGGTTTGGAGCTACCCTACGTTCCCATGGAAGCAACATTCTGGTAAGATTAATCATGAAAGCCTATTTAGAGAGTAGGCTTATTTATACAAGGTGTAGTTGTAACTGTGTGGATCTGACAAGAATATTCAAATAATCTCTGTAAAATACCATGTTGAAGTTCAATTTCTTCTGGTTGTTTATTTTCTGAACACAAGGGCTACTGTAGACCATAACTCACGCCAGAACAAGAGCAAAACAACAGCAGTCTCAACTCACTACAGCCAGTCTCCAAAAACTCTAGTAAATGACGAACAGAACCTTCATATAAACTTGTCGGCATACCAGCAGTTACATTAACAACAACAGGGACAACAACACATACACGACAGTTATAAGAACAACAAACGGTGTCAACTCTGAACTAAACACAAAATATCAGAGCATTACAATAAAATTATGCCCAGAGATGTTACAGTAACAGAAATATTGTGTCACAGAATATCAAATTATAAGATCATTTGCTGAAAAGTATTTTGTTACAGGAACAGCTAAAAAAAAATAGAGGGAATTACATAGAACATGATCTTTTGCTCCAGTTTAGTGCAGACCACACAGAGAAATAACTGCTATTAAGCACTTTTAAATCTTTGACTTATGACAGTAACTAAAGTCTTGTCAAGGCATTTTAAAAGAGAATATCTAAATTAGTTCCTCCACACTATCGCAATAAATAATGAATTTTAGATTTGTATATTGTTTTATCCCTATGCATAATAAACGTGGAACAGCTTAGCATGTAGTAGTTGAGCTGACAGCCAGAGAGCCATTGTGTGCACATTTCCTAACTGCTCTCTTTGTTCAGGGCACTTTAAGACAGTCTCAGTTCATCTTTCATGAGGTGTCTCTGTTTCAGGCCTGTGCTCCCAGGTATTACTGGCGAACAGAACACGATATTCCTTTTGCAGATGTTACAGGGACATGCTACCTCTCTGTCGACAGCCTCCGATCCTTTGTGGAGTATGCCCCCTGCAGAACAGGTAAGTAAATGGATGATTCACAATTATGCACAAAAAGATCATCTTGTCATTGACGTAATCACCTTTATGTCATTTAAATTTGGATTAATAATAAGTTATTCATTTCTTAATTTTCCATTTGTGGAGCGGTGGAACATTTGACTCTGTGTGCTTTAAACATTGTCCAGTTATGGGTAACTTTGATTTGCTTAGTCGTCTGTAAAATTGGAAGCCAGAGTAGCCACCCAAAATTAGATGTTTCAAACCAACAGATGTTCTTCATATCTGTCTGAGCAGTTCAGTTTCCACTTTAAACTCACTCACTTAATCAGTGAAGTGGTATCTATTCCACAAACATAAATAATATGAATATACTATAACACGCAGTAGAGGAGACTATTCTTCAGGCTAGATGATTGTAATCAAAGTCCCAGCTAATCTGGAGACGGGTGTCTGTACTGCGCTGTGCTTGCCCTACTGCTCCTGACAGGTTGCCAAAGCATTGGTTGAAGGATGAGTTAAAAATATCTACAAAAAATATATATATCAAATATATTGTACATTTCCACTTTTTTGCAGAAAGACATGGACCTGCTGGACAGGGCTATTGTCAAGGGGGATTTAGTGCAGATTTTACCAAGGTAAGAGAAACATTGGCAGTACTTTTTAAAGGTCATAGTCAATATTTGGAGTGAAGGAGGTAGTCTCCTCATCTGTGGCTGCTGTTGTGTTTCAGAATGGGAGGATTGTGCTTGGAGGACCTGGCAGCTTTTACTGGCAAGGTGAGCACACAGGAATGTCCAATAGTCAGGATCGTTCGCAGACACACTTGATAGAGATTTTGTTGTGTTAACTGAAAATACAGTATCTTTATCTGTAATCCGTGAATCAATCTTGATGGATACATACATCATGACCTCTGACTTCTCTGACCCCACTGTGAACTTGTCTATCTATAGGTCAACTGATCTCTGCCACCACTGAGGAAATAGTCAAGGCCTATTATCCCTCTTACTTCCTGCTGTTTGTGAATGGGCAGAAGCAAACTGGACAAGTTCAGAGCAGCTATGATGACAGCTATCTAGGTGAGGAAGTGACCAAGCCAAACAAATATACATTATAGCTCATATTTACATTTTATATGTGATGTGTAAGTTACTGGAGATTGTGCCTTGTGTTTATTATAGTGCAACAGGAATTATAATGAGGATGTAACAATATCCAAATCTGCATGATATTGTCACGATATGATACTTATTGTGATATTTTGTGGTGGCTAAGAAATTTGTGAATGTATATTTTTCCTTTTAAAATACCTTGTCAAGTCTTTGGCTCTGTCATAATCCAACAAATTAAGATTTAAAATGCTTAATAACAGTTATTTCTTCATATAGTCTGCACAGAAACAGAGCAAAGGATCATGGTCTATGTAGTTGTTGTAGTTTTTTAGCTATTGCTGCACCAAAATAATGAATTTAAGCAGAGACTTGTGTTGTGATTGGCTCAGAATATTATCGTGAGACTTTTGACAATGCAATATCACGATATTTCGGTTATTGTTACATCCCTATTAAACAATGTGAAATAACAGTCCTCTTTCTGCAGGATACTCTGTGACGGGGGGTGAATTCAGTGGCGATAATGAGGAAGGTGAAGTCTATTAAAACCAGTTCTTCCGATTTTCATTTTCTCTCCAGGGTCTCAGTTTCTCATCATTGTACAAACTCATCACACATACTCCCAAAGTTTAGTGTTGTTTAGAGTGATTAGTCGACAAGTGAAACATTCTATCCATTAAGAAAATATATATGTGTGTGTGTGTGTGTGTGTGTGTATATATATATATATATATTTTTTTTTTTATTTATATATTTATTTATTTTTTGTGTATCGTGTGTATAGTCCAGATAACAGTAACAATGATTAATTACAATTCTTTTAATAGTCTGCTAGTCACAATTATTCAAATGAATCATTGCAGCCCTAGTGACTACCTCTTTCTTTTTTTCCTCTCCGCAGATTTTGTCACGGGAGTTCCCAAAGGACTCTTGTTGTACGGTCTAGTAAGGATTCATCTTCCTTCTCTGCCTACCCAGTCATTGTTTTATATACATTTTCTGCATTTCAGTCAAATCTTATGCAAATATTTGTTCTTCTGTCTTCAGGTGTCTATATTAGATGGAAAGGACCTGACATACCTGGTGAACCTGACTGGAGAGCAGGTATGTCTCACACATCTGGCACATGTCGAGTGATGAAAGAATTTGCACACTGTACTTCATACATAGTTAGGGGTCAGGCGTCAGCTGACTGTGTACGCAGCTCCTTGATGCTGTGTAACCGAACACAGTACTTCAGTGCATGTATGGTTGCAAGTGGCCTCTCAGTGTTGTCCTAGAAACATGTATTTTGATTATTAAAAGGTGGTTACAAACTGTATTAACTTAAATATAATATCAGTGTTAAATAAACAACATGACACACATTTTACTTAATTTAAACATAAAGCAGCATTGGTTCATTGGTTGGAGTGTTTGTCCACCAACTCAAAGCTTACTGTTCGATCCCAGCTGCTACTTTTTAAGTTGAATGGAAAACAAATTAAGGCATTATTATTCTCACCATCTGTCAGGTATTTGAGTAGAGCTGTTACCGCGACAGGTAGTGGATGACCATAGTAACCAGCAGTAGCTGAATGTAGTCTTAGTAGTGTTATTTCATTAGCAATAATAGTTTTAGAAGTGGTGGTACTTCTAGTTTATTTCATTGCTTCTTCATGTAAACTATCAATCAAAACTTTGGATACACTGTTTCATGTTTGTTTCTTCTTTATTTCCATCATTATTTACACTGTAGATTCTCACTGAAAGCATCAAAACGACGACTGACACATATGGAATGTAGTAAACAAAAAATAAACTCAAAATAACTGAAACCATGTTTTAGATTTTAGATTATATTTTAAAAGCCCCTTTTGCTTTGATCACTGCTTTGCACTTTTGGGATTTCTTGACTCTTACAAGGCACAGCTGTGAAATGAAAACCATTTCAGGAGACTTCATCAGGAAGATCACTGAGAGAAGGACAGGGGTTTGCAGCGCTGTCAGCAAAGCTAAGCGTTGCTGCTTTGAGGATTTGAATATAAAGTATAAAAGATAAATACTATCTAACTTTTTTTCTTTGCTGCATAAGTCCATATATCTTGCCTCATATTTTTGATGTCTTCCGAATGTATATAAAATGCAGAAAGTAATAATGAGACTGAATAAGAAGGTGTGTCCAAACTTTTGCCTAATGTGTATTGTGTTTGAAGTTAGTGCACCTTTACTCCACTACATGGTTTATGACAGCTTCTGCTTTTTAATACCAAAGTCAAAATTTCCCACATGTTAAATCCACCCACAAAGTTCATTTTTATGAGTACAGATGAGTCACTTGAAGCTGGAAACTTTACCCCACTCAGCACCACTTTGAGCAGTGCTAAAATAAAGTCACCAAATATTATTTTTGGCACATAGACATCAGCTACATCCTTGTCCCTCATCTCTTAACCTTCAAGTGTGTGTGTTTGTGTATGTTACATGTGTGTGGGGTCCTCCGTCATACCCCATGTGGCCTGAGGGTGCTGAACAAGCTGAAGAGTTACAGTTAGTACACTGGGGAGGATTCTTCGAAGTCAGCTGAAAAAATACCCCAAAACATGAGAACAATATACAAAGCTCTATTATATCTTGCTTAGATTGTGTAATTTTCCCACTAATAATAATTTTTGCACACAGTTTAAGATATTTAGATGTTTTTGTGTGTGATTACGAATAGGATTTTTGTATACCGGTAACCCTGGGACTCAGCACCTGGTGTCACAGTTCTGCCTGTTTTCATGTTTATCCCCAGTCTAGCTCCATTTCCCAGCCTGTTCCGGTCCTTCTTTTGCTACCTCCCTGTTTTTCCCTGTAGCTGCCATTCATTTCCTAATCAGCCCCGGGTAGCCTATATATATGCCCTCTGTTCAGTCAGTCCTTGCTAGATTGTTGATCAGTCAATAGAGACGCTCAAGTTCTGTATTTGAACAAATCTGTTGTTTTGCATTTCTGTAATTCTGCATTCTGAACCTGTAGTATTTTCCCAGCCTGTTTCCCATGTTAATTCCCCAAAGTGGAAGAGATTTTAGTTGATATTGAATAAGACATTCATTCCTCAGTTGTTTATTGCCTGATTTGTCATATTAAGAATTACCTGTTTGAAGGAAACTTTCTGTTATATTTAGTGAGACTAAGAAGTTTGACTGTATTTTTTGTTGTATTTGAGTCCAGTTACCTGCGTGATACCCGGGACATGAACCCTCAGGACATGATAGTTTTGTCCTGTCCAATCTAACGCTCTGGCTATGCTTCAGTTGTAGGGAGTATTATACATCTGATGACGTAGGCCAAGGACGATGCTGACAGTGAGAGCCCTCAGTACAGCGCAGCAGTGCAATTTCTTTAACATGCATTTCAAAATATGTAACTATTAGACCAGGAACTGTACATCTTCCTTATCTATATTTTAGTTTTATGGTTGTTTCTTGGGTGGGAAGTTATTAAAATAATCAAGACTTTCCTTAGAAACCCCACTGATAAAAATACGAAGCTGCTTTCAGTTCTGTTATGTTTTTTTCCCTGTTCCCTGAAGGTTACATAAGGCCTAGTGCAGTCTTTTGATGTAATTCTGTGGTAATATTGAACTAATATTTAACTGCTTTAGTAACACACAAAAAAATGAGTCAGCGAACACAAGCAGTCAGTATGCAGTCTTTCTTTTAACTTGCTTTAAGCTGTGGTGTTCTTATTGGATGATTTACGGGTAGCGTAAAACTGTAGGATTCTGCTTGTCTCAGTTTGAGTACTTGGTAAAACAGTGCTTCTTAAGTATCACAGCAGGAAACGAACTTTGTCCTTTGTCTCACTTTGATTTATGATGATTGAGTTGTTTTGAATGCAGGAGTAACTAAAAAGCCGCTCTTGTGCCTGGTCTTGTTTTTCACTACGGTCCCCAGACTCCAGGCTTGTGTCGAAAAACTACAAATGACTTTGAAGTCGCCAGCAAAGGACGTAACTTGACCCTAATTTATCAAACATGGTATGAAATTGAAACGGAAACCTTTAGTGCGTTATGAAGGACTTAAAGCGCCATATGTACGGACCCCCTACATTTGTCAAAGATCGTAAAGGTATTAACTTTAAGCTCTGTGAAAAGAGATAGGCTGAACTCTGGGGGATATTGGAGGAAAGCTTGGGCTGCTGCTATAATATGAACAAGACAAGAATATAGAGGGAGGCACAAAGAGTTTCGTGCACTGTGGTGAGATTACTGGCTGACTGGGTTCTGTGTAATGTTTTCCAGATGGGCTCCTACTTCGGCTACGCAGTGGCAGTCACAGACATCAACAGCGACGGGTGAGTGAGAGATGGATGGATACACGGCTTACAGGGAGATAAGAGAGAGAGGGAGGTAAACTTTGAGCGGAGGCCAGTGAAAACAGAGGTGCATGAATGATGACCTTAGAGTTGAGGTCATTGAGCAGACACGGAAGTTTCTCACATTAATATCAGTCATTCTGAAACTTAAAATTCCCCCTTTGGTCTTATGATTCTCACTTTTTCTTTTGTTTACTTTTTTTAGTTCCTTTTAAACACTAAATCTAGTCAGTTTTACTGTGAACATAACATTGTATTAAAAAATGGTCCAATGGTTTTAATGAAACTGCAAGCTAAATGAAAAACAAATCACATAGTGGCATGATGATTATTTATATTTTGATTTGTTGGTAATGTGTGATTTTAATGTCTTTCTTATTCTGTAAAGCACTTTGAATTACTTTATGTATGAATTGTGCTATACAAGTAAACTTGCCTTGTCTTGCCAAATCAAATTCAAAAATTCTAAAGGCGAGTCTGCTTATACTATTCTATGAGGTATTTTTATCAATAAAAACCCCTGGAATTGAATGAATGTAAGATGGACAAGTTTAATGGCATGCTGTGAAAAAAATCACAGGCAGAAAAGAATCAGATCCCACTTTTAAAGGTACATAGTTCACCTTTTAACCAAACTTTGAAATAGTTCATCTAGATCAGGGGTGTCAAACACATTTTCACCAAGGGCCACATCAGCAAAATGGCTGCTCTCAAAGGGCCAGATGTAAAATAAATCTAACAACTTTTTTAACTTGTTAATTAACAGTTTCTGTATTTATTACTTATTTAAGTTACAAATATTGCATATGCATTTGCCTAGATGTAAAAATATGGCTGTGTAACTGCATATCTCCTGATAAAATAACATTTTAAGACCATCATACCTTTAAATTTACCCTGTCGAGGGCCACATAAAATGATGTGGAGGGCCACATTTGAGTTTGACACGTGATGACGTATGTGTATGTATTGATTTAGTCTGTTTTATTCTCCAGTCTGGACGACGTGGTTGTGGGGGCTCCGCTCTTCATGTATCGGGGGGCTACTGGACAGTTGGAAGAACTGGGCAAAGTCTATGTGTATCTACAAAAAGGCCCCCTCCATCTCGAACTTAGCCGCACCAATCCTGTCGGCTCTCAGGCCTTCAGCCGCTTTGGGACCGCTATAGCTCCACTTGGTGATCTGAACCAGGATGGCTTCAATGGTATGTGTAGAAATGTGCTTAAAGCTTGTGAGTTTTATCAACCAGTCTGATTGTTTTAAGGGGTTGTTATTATAGTGTTCCCCCATTAGCTCGCTCAGAGTTGTATTTTGAGTAATTGCTTGCATGTTTAGTAATTCTGCATTTGAGGTGCGAGTGCTCAAAATATCCCTGCCTACTTCTTTTGTATTTAATATAACCCACTGCTTACTATGGTGAAATGTCACTGTGAAGAGGTGGGGGGTATCAAAATATTAAACAGTAAGCCAATGATTCATTTTCTATTAGTGTACCGAGACCAAGACTCTTCACCCACATTGCCAGGTATGAAAGTGGAGTTTGAGTGACTGTGGGTGGTGGTGGTCAGAGGGTCAATGGTGCAGGTTAGCAGCCTCGCTCTTGTCAATCTGTAGCTACAGTAGTAGCTTACAACCACCGAGTGTGGAGTAAATGAGTAATGTAAAGCAATTTGGGTGTCTTGAAAGGTGCCATGTAAATCCCATGTATTATTATAATTAAGCCATTTTAGCTCAATATTGCAGTTTCAATTAACTGAATGTAAACTGTATATAATAAATATAAATAAAAAGGTATATGTCTTCTTTAACATCTTTGTCCAGATCTTGCGATCGGATGTCCATTTGGAGGGGAAGACCAGCAGGGACTAGTTTTTATCTACAACGGTCATGAGGAAGGCTTAGAGGACACGCCCACACAGACTCTCTCAGGCCAATGGGCATCCAGGGCTTTTCCAGCTGGTTTTGGCTTCTCACTTCGTAGTAATAAAGATGTGGATCAAAATGGCTACCCAGGTTGCTATATTTTGCTATTTTACCATGCCCACTTTATGTCACCTATATCCTATGTGATTAGTGTCAATCTTATCATGCAGATCTGCTTGTTGGTGCTTTTGGTGCAGATAAAGCCGTGTTATACAGGTTGGTTAACTGATGTTATTTGTCTAGTTATTTATTGTCAACTATTATACCATGTTTAATTCTCTGTTCTACTCAGAGCACGTCCCATTGTGAACACCAATGCTACTCTGATAGTGCACCCGACCATGTTCATCCCAGAAGAGAAGGCCTGTGTACTGACGAGTGGTGACAAGAGTGTTCCAGTGTCATGGTATTACACAACTTATAATGTTGATCTTCACAATAAATCCAGATAGATATTTGGAGGAAGAAACTTTACTATTTTTGGTGTTAAATGGCAATGAATTTAAAAGTCTGTATTGTTTATCTTTAGTAAATTAAAACTAAAAGACATTTGTTTTTTATTAGACAAAATCAAATCTAAAATCAATCAATATGACAAAAAACAATGCTATTATTTTTTGTCATATCTAAACCTAATGATTATTCATTTTGACCAATTTTAACCCATAATTTCCCACATACTGACTGTGTATGAACGTTCTATCATTTCCTGTGTGTCAGCTAACATTAAAAGGTCAGTCTTCTTACAATCAAGTTGATTTGTTCCTATAACATCAACGTTTTTGTGGGTGCTAACTAAATCCTGGTAATGTCAAGCGTACACATATTTCCTACACAAGAGAAGAACGTCCTTTTCCTCCCAAATCCTATTATATAAACATCATTAGTACCGTGAGATAGTCTGGATAAAGAGATGGCGGTTCTAATGACAAATTCCCTTTCCTTGGTGAACTTTTCCTTACCCTCTTTTTCCCTGTTGTAAAAGGTTGCTGATTTAGAGAGTACCTAAAGTTATACAAGGAGGTCCTGTTATGAGGTTTATTGGTGTTCTGGCTGCCGTGGAAACAAAGAAGAAATGGGAAGCTTGCATTTGGAAAAGTGTTGGACAGGATGTAGATTCTCACTCAAAGGTTGGAAAATGGTTGTAATTTTCTAAAACGATGATGCCGTCCTCTGTGGCTTTATGCAGGCTGACGCACTTTGAGGTATAGATGCCTTCATGGCACTTATTAAGGAGGGTTTTTTTGTAGTTTCCTTATTTAGGGTGGAGCGTGTGTAGAAATGCTTGGGCAACTCCGTTTTGATGAATTCAAATGACCTTTAGACCTTTAGACACGTACAGATTTGGGGATTTTGTCTTTAGACATTTACCATCCAAGACCTTAGTTCTTTCCATGTAAAAAAGTTACATTTGTTTAAAAAGGGACTTGCCACTTTCAAGACTGAGACCTTTTAGTTTATGAATGTGGACTTTTTTTTTTTTTTTTTATAAACATTTGTAACTGCTTCATTGTATAAGTCTTAAGTAAAATACAAACGTTTAACAATTCTACCCTGACATTTGAAAGAAAAAATAAATGGTATGCTCCTGCTAATATGAAACAATGATTGCAGTTTAAAATGTCATGATTTGTAGCAACTGCACTTTCTACCTGCGTCATGTAAATGTCATTTACATGTTGTTGCAGCGTGAGCATCAGTTTCTGCCTGCTGGCTAATGGGAAGCACCTCCCCTCTCGTCTAGGTGAGACACACACACAATCACTCATGCACACATGGTCCCTATTACGGTGCTTTCTTTGTGTGGCCACAAGAATGTAGGACTTTACTGCGGTCAATTTGGAGGCTCAGAACAAGATAAAAGAGCAATTGTGTAAATACAGATGAACGTGCTGCTGGGCTACAGTAGTTCCCTTCAGTTTAATGTGTGTGTGTAGTTTTTGTCATGTGCACAACACGTGTGATTTTATGTAATTACAATCACATTGAACATGTTTTCTGTACCAATTTATTATTATTTCAGTTTTTTTATGAACAAAACTAAAATTAAATTAAAAAACAAAGGATCAAAGAAGAAAATGCTCAAAAGAAAAAACTACAACAAACTACAACAAAAAACTTGAAGAAGAAAGACTATCATAATTATTATAACATTTTAATATTTTAAACTTATCTCCTGTATATCTGGCCTTTCTTAACCTCTTTCTGTTCATTTGAAGGATTTGTCGTTGAAATTCAGCTGGACAATGTGAAGCTGAACCAGAAGGAATCAACCAGGAGGACTCTGTTTTTGGACAGTAAGCAGTCGAGTTTAGTGAAGAACATCAGCCTGGAGACCAATGGAGACAGTGTGTGCCACGAGTCAAAAATCTACCTACTGGTCAGTCAGAATGCTACCTCAGTATGACTTGATATAAGTATTTTTTTCTGTGGAAGGGTCTGCTACCTGATTGTCTCCACAAAGATGCTATTGTTTTGCCAGGAATGTTACACAGCATTTTTTTTTCAATTAACAAGTGTTTTGCAAATACCCACAAGTTGTAGTTGTTCTTACAAATCCTTGAGTTGTAGCCTCTCTCCACAGATCTGATTTAACGCATTTCAATAATGAAACTAGACGTGATAGCATCACCCACTTTCCTCTATGGAGTTAGTAACTTTAATGCCATAGTGTGAAACATTCCAAGCAAAGCAATGACATCTCCAGGTGGTGGACAGTCGCTTTAAAATGTATGGTCCAAATTGTATACACAGTCTGGTTAATAACTTCATTTACATATTCATATTAATAGTTTTTTGTGCTGTCATCACATTTATTCATCTCATTTTCTTGCATACAAGTCTTCATAAGCATGGTGGGAACAATTTTCTGTTGATGACAAAAATTGGCTTCACTCTATAAAGTATTGATAGAAACAATGGGAAAAATGCTGTGGTTTCTTGTGATTTTAAATGTTGTATTGAATTTATTTTATGGACCAGGTGATTTCAATTTCCCAGTCGAGGTCAAAGTCATTTTCTAATAGTCATTGACGTTTCTTTGATGTCCTGTTTTGAGTGGCATCTTTGGGACAAAAATAAAAGTAGAACTAGAACGAGCATCTTGGGAAATGTGCAAAGGTTATTATGTATGTAGTCAATATGAATGACTATATGAAGTTAACTCTAAACTTTGTGAATCTTGTGTTTCAGAATGAGGCAGACTTTCGAGACAAACTTTCTCCCATTTACATCAGCCTGAACTTCAGCCTGGATCCCCAAGCCCCAGTGGACAAACATGGGCTGACACCAATCCTCAGCCACCATGCTCAGCCGCTCATACAGCAGCAGGTTGGTATAGAGAAAATCACATACATTCCATTTAGTGTTACCTTTTTATACACCCATAGCAGCTCTGAACCTCTGAAATAGAGAAAATATATACAAAGACTCCATTTGAAAGGAATTTGACACTTCTGGCTTAGTCTCACTGGCACTATGTAAGTTTTACATGTAGGTTTCAAAAAATCTTCTATTCTCCATAGAAATTATTTATTTTGCCAGAAATATTCTACTAAATTGCACCAAACCTAGATGTATTTAAGGTATAAAAAAAAGTGTATATACTTAACGTTAAGTTTAAACTCATACTGTACTATACCATGGAGCATTCCTGGCAAAGCAATAGCATTTTCATGAAACAAGCATGTGATTCACCAGAAAAGTTACATAGTGCACGTTAAAACTTTTGTTTTTGTCACCTGAATAGATTTTTGTATAATAGTATTCCTAAGAATACAGGAGGGCAAAGTTTTAAATCACCAAGGCCACACTTCATTTTTCAGAGTGATAAATAATCACGACTGTTGGCTTAACAATTTAAAACAGAGTAGTATATTTTGGAATAGGGAAAACTCCTCAAAATGTCCCATAAATCAAGAAGCTGAAGCCCACGACTATGCAAAAAAGGATATATATTTTTTTTTCTTTTTAAAAAATTTCTCTCCTTTCTTTATCTCTCTGCCATTTTGCTGAAGGACAATAAAATAATCCTGACAGCACATTACAACAAAACCTTCAATGTCAACAATTTAAAACAGATTTAAGACTTCTCCTTTTATATCCCCTTTATGCGCTGTATCAAAAGTATGGAGTTTATCTGTGTGTAAACTTGTGAAGCATGTCTATATATTACATTGCCACACCAAACATCACCGCGCAATTTACAGAGCCTCTTGTATTGCGTGTCTGAAGCAAGCAGATGTTCACCTCTGCAATTACCATCTGAGAGACACCAGTACCAGATGGTCTAAGTGCAATACGCCATTTTACATGTGGCCATAACCTATAAACTAAATCCAGACTTTGAATTTGTCCTTAATAATACTTTATCATTGAAACTGTGAATAACAGATGCATTTGGACTGAAAAGGCTGAGGTTACAGACAGACATTTTCAAATTAACTTCAAATGTTGGGGGCCCTTTAAAGTGTTGATCCCATATGGTTAGGTCAGGCCTCACAGACCAAATGGTGATTACGATGCTTTTGGCTCTTTTTTGGTTTCCATACGGAGAGTTTGTGGAGGACTGGCAAGTCATGGCTGTGCAAAAACACAAGGCAGGACTGACAGCTCCACCGGGTGTGTCGGCGCGCCTCCCTGCACATCTGGCCGCGGTTTGTTTATATATGTTGCCCATGGTCCCCTGCAATGGGCAAGAGCAGCAGCTGCAAATGTACTTGTGTATGCGCGTGATATGATTTGATGGCTCTCTATTTCACGTATTTGGGAATGAGAAATTTTATGAACTGCCCTGTTAGACCTTAGGAGTCTTTATTATTCTCTCTGTTTGACATTTTGTTCAAAATGTTATTAATTAATCTCATGGGCACTGTAAACACTGCTCATTCTGCTGTTTTTTCTGTTTCACCATGTGCACATTGGAAGCAAGAGAGTTTTATACTTGACCTTTTAGTTTTAGAAAGCTTTGAAACTACAGGATGTCCATAAAGTCTCTTTGCAATTTAAAATTACAAAGTAATTTGCAAATTACAAAGGCAATTGATAAGATATATTATTAGATTTGTTCTATTGTACTCAGTGGTTATACAAGTATTTAATCACATTGTGTGTGATTATGTGCAATCGAATTTATTGGTAAATTTTTCTTCCACGAGAGATCAATTACTGCACATGTCTACCTTAACCTTTTGACCGAATATATGGCACCACAACTGCAGGACCTTCAAGCAACCATGATTTTCCAGCAAGATGGTGCCCCACCACATTGGGGTCTGCATGTTTATGAGTTCTTCAATCAAATATTTCCAGACCGTTGGATTGAAAGGGATGGCCCAATTCTGTGGCCACCACTTTCACCAGATATCACACCTCTGGAGTTCTTTCTTTGGGGCTATGTTAAAGATATTGTGTATCAAACAAAGATACAGGACACTACTTAACTAAAGCAACCACTGATGAGGCAACACTACAGCGAACATGGCAAGAAATCAAGTTCGGTCTTGATGTGCTTTGTGCGACTAATAGTGCCCATATAGAGGTGTATCAAATGATGAAAAATTATGATGATGAAAAAAAAATTCAATTCAAAAACCACTGAGTGCAATAGAACATGAACACCCTGTATATCAACACTAGTATAAGACCACACGTTGTAACACAGAAGAGTACTATTCATCCATCTTCTTCCACTTATCTGGGGTCGGATCGTGGGGGCAGTGTTCTATACGAACTCCCAGACTTCCCTTACCCCAAACACTTACTCCAGCTCCTCTGAGGGGACCCCAAGGCCAGCCAAGAGATACAGTCCTTCCAGCATGTCCTGGGTCTTCCTTGGAACCTTTTATTTTTGGTAAAAATCAAATGTATTTATTTATTAGATTATTTTTATTATTATTGTGGTATCAAAATCGATATCCAGGCTTTGCCTTAGTATGGTGTCATATATTTGCATATAATTTGGTGAAGGTTCTGTGGTTCTGTTTCCTATATTCCTTAGAGCTTAGAAGGCTGTCATTGGTTGCATAGATCTAGCAAACATCGGATGGGGAAATGGAAATGAAGAGACATTTCTACAACAATCTGTGTGTGCTTTGGGTGTTATGAAGAACTATAGAAGGAGATTGAAAGAGTGGACTCTATATGCCAGCCTATATACTACCTCTTTGTTGCATTCTTTCTTACTCCTCTTTTGATGCTAATGTTTCCCACATGTTTTGAGGGATGCGGCTTGGACAAAAGTGACAGTAGACCCCACTTCACCACACTGCTTATGTACAACAACAAATGCTTAACAGACAGCAATGGCAAATTATGACTTCTATGTATCTTGTGTCTAGTCACTATGCCATGTTTAACAACAGACGGAAACATGCACTTTGGATGCTGTTTGATCGCACTTCATACAAAAATGGTTTAGAATGATCAACCTTTCATTCTGTCTGTCTCACTGTGAAAATGTGGCACAGACATTGAAAGAACAGGCCTGTTGTTGTAAACATTATGCTTTATTCTGTGAGCATGCGTGCAGTTTTATCCTTTCATTTTAGCCCAAATCTCATGCTTGGCCTTCTGTAAACATGCACTTCCTCCGTGGCCTGCCCTCCATACCTCTAGGCTCTGTTCCCTCGCTCTCCCCATTTTGCTCTTCATCAAATCCACTGCTTTCCCCCTCTCGTTTATCTGTGCCCTGTCTTTTTTCAGGCTTACATTCAGCTGGACTGTGGAGAAGACAACATCTGTGTCCCTGACCTGAAGCTGGCTGTTTACGGGTGAGGGGAAGTCATATTTTCTTACAAAACCCTTTAAAACTAAACTATCCCAGTTTTCCTATTATGAAACAATAACAGCAACGGTGTGGTTATCTTGCCTATTTGAAAGAGTTTCTATCTAACCATCTGATTTGATAACCCCGAAGTGACCTGTGAACTTTTGAGTTGTGGGGTGACGATGGTAGTTAGCGCCCCTGTCTCCTGCCTCGCTCCACACAGACACTGCACACATTCCACATGTCCTCTTCAGGCTGTTCTCTCTACAGCTGCAGAAAAGATAAGATAAGTTAAGAGAGCCTTTGTTTTTCCTACAATGATGAAACAGTGTTGCATCTGCAGGATATTATGATAAATCAGGTATTCAATGTTCATTCAGGTTACAATATAATCATAATAACTAAAAAAAAAAGTTATGTCATGTAACTTATTTCATTCATAAGATTTTATTTCATAAAGTCACTCAAAGAAAGACTTTACCTGTAGAATAGCTTAAAGTAGCCTGAGAGTTGTAAGAAGAGGTGTGAGACTAGAGTTCTAACCCTGGAGAAGTTTATTTACAATCAGTATGAGACCGGGGACCTGGAGACATGAACCCTCAAGACTTTGTGATTGTATTGTTCATTCCAGTGTAGTCTAGTCTAGTCTGGCTATGTTTCCATTGTAGGGAGTATTATACATCTGATGTAGGCAAAGATAACCAGGAATGCAAACTAAAGCAGTGCAAATGTTTAGTGTTTTTTGCATATCGAACCGAAGATCCAAGGAAAAAAAAAAAGGAAAAAAAAAAAAACTGCCTGGAAATCATTGGAATTCTGTTGAAATCAGTGAGAAAATATATAAATTATTACTGCATTTTTTTTCAATAGAAATTAGGAATAAATGATGCTTCAAATAAGTCATATACCTAGTCCATTTTTCTTATATATACCTTGGTAGTCTGTTTTGAGCGGGTCTATTTTTGTTACATTTAAGTATTACACGTTGTGAAGCTGTTTTATCTAGCTTGTTCCTCCCACTAGAAAGTAACATTACAGTGGTTACCAAAAATACTCATATTCTCTAATTTCATACCAATTTACTGAACACATTCTTACCTGGTGAATCCTTATGTGTGCTTTGACATGGATCAAAATGAGAAATATACCTCTAGGCGTCATAACAACAACAGGTCAAAGGTCACGGAGGTCTTGACTCTCACTGGGTGTCTTTTGAGTTCATTTCAACCTTTGGTCTTAATAACCTGTGCTCTGAGTTATAGTGCAGGTCGCATTACTGACTTTTCTGTAGCTCCTTTCATTTTTTTAAGTTCTTTCTAATAGTGATTGGTGCTAAGGGCCAAAAGAAACATAACAATATAATGAGTTTTTAGACAAAACAATGGCAAATGCTTAGAAATTTGACATTTCACAAAGAAATGACCATATCTTGCTTTGAAGGTTTGGCATCCCACTTTCTTATGTCTACAGAAAGACATGATATATTTTACCATATTCTATTCAATGTGGTAGAAGATGGAGAGCTTGAGGCAGATGATGGTTTTTTTTGTGAAAAGGAGAGAGAGTGCTTTTATATGAAAGGCATTGGACGTCATTGTTTGGAAGCTAAGGGTAGCAGGGTGTGATTGGCTGACGGCAATAGCTTTCCTGATTTATTGTAATTAGATAAAAAGTGCATTATTCATTTTGTTTTGGGAACAGAAGACATGCATTGGAATATGCTTTGGCAATAATAGCAGTAAAACCAAGATAGACATGTATTTTGCGCAGATATTGTTAGTTATGTAGCAAATTCAAGTTTGTTTTTTTTCAAATTTTAGTTTGAAGAACTGTGGATCAAGTACAGTTTTTATCCACTGATCCGGAGGTTAGAGGTTTGAATCCTGCTCTCGACATAAACAGCATTGGTGGAGTGGCCTCATCAACTGACCCACAGGTTGGCGGTGTGATTCCAACTCCCACAGATGAATGCTAGCATTGTGTCATTGGGCAAGACACTTAACCCACTTCACCCGCAGTGTCTGCTTACACTGGTGCATGAATGGGTGAGTGGTTTCTTGATATAAAGCGCTTTGAGTGCCTTGAAGGTGGAAAAAGCTCTATTTAAAATTGTGACTGTTTATAGCATCTCAAGTGTAGCTATCCCATCAATGAACAAAATGACTTGAATTTGCATTTACTGGTCATAATCACTTGGTACTAGACTAGACTAGACTTGCATGCTGGTTCTCTACAGACAAAGCCAGCACACAGCTCCACTGGCATGAGTATCAGGCCAGTGTTTCTCATGAGAAATGTTTTTCATTGCATGGCCATGTGATTTCTCTTAGCTGCAGGAATACAATCAGTTCAGAAATGTTCTCCTCCAAACATTTGCATACGACTAGCCACAAGACCAGACCAAATGATTCAGCTTTTTCACTTGTCAAAATTCAAATTCTTTTTCCCACAAGACACAAACATTTAGAATTCTGTAGGACAGCAACAACAGTTATTTAGGTAATCAGTTAATTTAGCAATAATTCTTTTGATTAATCGATTCGTTGTTTAGGTGGAATTTGGGACTTTTTTTGTGAGGACATCTTGCTTGAGTATATTTCCTGACAAAGTAGACTTTCATCAAAAAATGTGAAATTTACATGTTTAAATCATTACTTGTTATCAAACCTCATCTGTCAGCTCATGGTCTATTTTGGAGTCCAGAAAATTATTACTTTTGAGCATTATTTCAATATTCAATCAGTTACAGACGTTTAACTTGCTACAGGCCTACCCCCAACCCTTTGCTAGTTTTAAGTTCATTAATTGTCTCTATAAAAACTTCAATGTGACAAAATTGTTCCCCTTTGGATTATATTGTGTTGAGGTTTAAGTACCAGCCCGAGTTCCCCTACATTCACTAAACTGGCCTAATTAAATTCATCTGCTGGATGTCTTACCTAGCACGGGGTCACTGCGTCCAGACCTCCTCCAAAAAGGGGGAAGGGTACCCTGGAAGCTAAATATCCCCCCTTTCTGCTCAATAGAAACATGAATTTACTGCCATGATGTGAAGTAAACGTGGCTGAGTTGGGGGCTGGAGTCGGCAAGTTGGATTTATCCCAACATTGTGCACACGCTCAGGAAAGTTGTGCATACACATGGAAAGGGGGGGTGGGGGTGGGTTTCCTGAGACAAATCATGGAGATCAGATTGGGTTCATTGGCTGGGGAAGTGGACAGATATGTGGCAGAAAATAGCCCGCTGGGATTGCCAAAATACCTGCTTCTCATTTGTCTTTAGAATTGCTTTTTGGCCATTTTGGACATAGGCAGCTTCAAAGTGGCCTCTACTGTTGATAATAAATGTACTTTCTATTCTATTCTATTCTATTCTAAGTATATAGCGCAGTAGGGTTCTGTACTTTTACTACTACTTAAACCAGTCTTGGTGACAAATTTGACTGAAAGAAAGCCTCTTCAATAAATACTTTTCCGATGCAATTAAAAACTTGAATTGAAAAGGCCAGAATAATGCAGAAGTTGAATCTGAGACAAAAATCTATCCCTTTAATTTGCTATGTTTATGCTATTCATGAAATGTTATGTGTATATACAATATTTAACACAATTGCAGTGGTTTCTTTCTCATTCAAGTTTCAATTAATGTGTGGACATACTTGGAGAAATACTGTTTTTTCATTCAATTCAACAAAACAAACTTCGTAGTAAAAAGTAAGTTTATGAGTGTAATCTGTGGCAAATATGACATATATATAGCACAAATTACAGAGTGTATATTTAGAAAATAAGATAAAAAATAATAAGATTATGATTTTATCTCATGTTTTTTTCCTGTTTGTTTTTAGTGACAAGACTATTGTGTACCTCGGGGATGAAAACTCTTTAACCCTGATCTTTAATGCGACAAATGAAGGAGAGGGAGGAGCCTATGAAGCAGAGCTGTATGTGCTGCTACCTCCGGATGCAGACTACAGTGGGATTGCACGGAACAATGATGTAAGGAAATTTAATTATTTTGGCATTTATTGGCTACTTTCAAATTAAATTTACTTGAAGTTCATCGTTTTTCATGTAGTCCTGACTTGGTTTTGTGGGAAAGTACCTGTGGTAAATATTTCTCATAGTGTTACATCAGTTAAGTGGAAGTTTGTGGACAAAAGTTGAGAAGAAAAGTATAAAAATGCAGGAAGTAGCAATGAGTTCTAAAACAAAATTACCTCTACCTAGGTCATCAACACTAAATTTCATGCATAAATTATGTGTCCCAAATAGTTTTCTCCTTGGGGCACAGGTGTACATGATAATTTACTACACTACAGTGTACCTTGAACGCCACAGAGGTCACAGGCAGTGGTTGTAAACATCTGAAGTTTTGTGTTTTTCAGACACTGACTCCGCTGACGTGCAGCTATGAGGCCCAGAATGACACTCGGTATCTCATGTGTGATCTTGGAAACCCCATGAAGTCAGGGAGCAATGTAAGAGGTTATATCTACCACCTGTTTACATGCTGTTTGTGCTGTAAAGCTGTCACATCAAATTACAACTGCTCAGTTACTGAAAATTGGGTCATAATTCATAACTGAAATTACTTTTATGTGAAACAGGATGAAAAGACTTATTAACATCACATATTAGTAATGTTTTATGATTAATCTTCTAAAAGCCACTGTAGATATGGGTGCTACAGAAGGAGCGCGCATGTGATTTAAAAGAATTTAATTCAATGTTTTCTCACCTGAAACATTACCTTATCTTATTACTAATGGTAATCAGTACACAATTACTCTTTGAAATGATGCATTCATCTGCTTAATTCAGTTTTGGTTTTTTTTAAATATTTTTTGTCTTTTGGTCATCTAGATATTGGCTGGCCTCCGTTTCACTATTCCCAGATTAAAGGACACTTACAAAGTTGTGAAGTTTGAGCTACAAATACGAAGGTAAGTTACTAATTATACCAAGTAGTGTTAAGTTAGTCACAAATTCCTCTGTGCCGAGAATTCAAAATGAATTAATTATTACATATCTAAGTATATTTTATGTTCTCACATATGTTTTTCTTTTGTTTTGTTGTCTAGCAAAAACGTAAACAATTCTGAGAGTGAAGTGGTCGTGTATGAGCTGGAGGTGGCGGCCCTGGCTGATGTCCTCTTGCAGGGGTGAGGTCACTGTAATGATGACATAATCATTTTGAATATAATGGAATGTAACAGCTAATGTGTGTTTGTTGTGTTTGGGCGTGGGGCAGTGTTACTCGTCCAGATAAAGTCCTGTTTCCCCCGCCCAGCTGGAGGATGAGTCAGGGGCTGCGTGAGGAGCAGGATGTGGGACCAGAGCTTCAGCATGTCTTTGAGGTATGTTCTACGGTGTTTTAAGTGCATTTGATGGGTTTCCATGTCTTTCTATTTAAGGGGGGGGGGGTACATTTTTGGAATACCAAAAATGTATTCCAAAATGCAGCTGCAATTATTCTGGTAGTTTAAACCTTCATTTAACAAAAGAAATGTGTCATCATTTATTTTTATTTGACTAATCAGAACTGTTGTATGATTTTATGAGTTTTGGCCCTTGTTAACATTATGAATGCAAGGTAACATTTGAACAATGTAATTAACTCCTCCCTTCAGATAGATATAAGGCTAAATATAATACTAGTCATACTGTCAGTAGTCTCTATACATTTTTTATGTATTATTTTAATATCTAAACTGACATACCAGAGAAAAGGCGCTCAAAAGTATATGTGCCTTACAAAGTACAACATATGGAATGATAAAGTCTTAGTATAAAATGATGGTAATACTGTGGTCTTCCAGTTGGTGAACAATGGCCCCAGTGTGATCAGCCAATCATCTCTGGAGGTGAGATGTCCCCTGAGGGCCCAGAGTCATGGGCTGCTGTACCCCGTGGAGTTGGCCACAGAAGGGCCACTGACCTGTTCATCCCAGCACACATTCAATGCACTGAAACTTAAGGTAACTACTCACTCAGAATAGATCATGTTTTTATGTGTTTAACAATGCCGCCCCCACTGTGGCACCTGATTTCCTCAGCAGTCTCCTATCCAAGTACCAACCAGGCGCAGCCCTGCTTAGCTTGTGAGATCTGACGATATCTGGCTTTGACAAGGAAGTTTCGCCACAGTATGGTTTATTTATGGGATACGAAAAAACAGCAACCAAAATAGACCTTGAATTTAATTCCATCTAAAAGATATTAATTGTTGTAACGTTACAATCCACATCTTGCACATTGTTCTTTTTATTCTTAGCAATGTGCGTTTTTATTAGGACAAAATTAATAAAAACAAATAGCTTTATTTATAAATTTTACATTTTAAAATACGCTGAAGATTTGTTCTATTTCTTTCACAGCTACAGCCTCTAGCCACACAGGGGACCACACCACTCATACCCAGCACAGAGCACCGTGTCCAGAGAAGAGATGTTCATCCTTTAGTTGAACATGGAAACCTGGTGAGACAACACAGCACACACACTCCATGTCTGGGCACTATTCCAGGCATTGATATTATAAAAACAATGTGCTGTTTATATACTTTACAACCTGTCACTTACTCCTTACACATTTCTTTAATTGGTTTTATGTAACCTTTAAGTACCTACAGGATCTAATCTGTTCTTGTACAATACTATACTTTTTTCTTCACTTAGCATCTGAACAGATTTTATTTCATTAAATGTATGGTTCAGTTTTATAGTTATTTTGTTTGTTTTTTTGTACCAACATCCATGATTTCTAGTTGTGGTTGTGCATGTCCTTTTACTACACTGTTTAACTCCAAACCCACCACAAAAAAGTCACTCGAAAACCCCATTGACTTTAGGCTCTATGTTTTCATTAGTTGACTGTCATTAAATATCAAATTATTGCTCTCCTGAGGTTCTTTTAAACAGGCGTTCACACTTACTGTAATCCCTATGTGGAGCATATGCCTCTGACTTCGACACAAATTATGCTGTCAACACAGGAAGTGGGAGTAGCATGTAATAAGATCTGGATGGGATCTTTTCCTGTTGCTGTAATTGTTTGTGATGTGAAGTTAATTATGACTGTGATTTTGTCAATGATTCGTAGGACTTGCGTCACTGATGTTGCAATGTCGGGAATTCCTTACATGCATATACTGGATCCTCCCACTAGCATTTATGGATATATCTAAACACTGTTATGTCATCTGCTAGCATAGATCTTTAATCTTGTGTAATGACGTCAAAGCAGTTGTAAACCAATTGTGTGTGACTCCACAGACTTGTAACACAGTGGAGTGCTGGAGGCTGCAGTGTGCTGTGGGGAAACTGGGGAGAGGGGACAGCGTCATTCTCACTGTCCGCTCCAGATTATGGGCAGAAACCTTTGTTGAGGTGAGATCTATGGGGCTAAAAATGAAATATATTGAATGGTATGAACATACTCCCAACCTGTAGGCTTAATTAATCTGTTTTTTCGTTTTTTTTAACCACTGACTTTCTGGTTGTAAAGACAACATACATACATACTTGGTCATCAAAGTTTTAGTAGTCATGATACCTACATTTTGAACTCTATTTTAAGGACGAGGGACTCATTAAAACCGCGTCTGGAAAATGGCAAAAATCAAGTAGTAAACACGACCCTACATGCCAGTGACTGGTATCAAAAATTAGAACTCAACGAGCGCTAATTATCACGAAGACCCTGAGATAAAAATAATGAAGGTCGACTCGGTAGTGGCCCCTCAAACTTTGATTTTGGGGCCAATGGGAGCCCAACTCGGAAAAAAGTCAACGTAAAAATCTGAAACTTGCATCAAAAAATAGAACATGTCAGTCAGGACATGACAAAAATGATATTATGGCACAGCCCTAAAATGTACAGGAAGCCGGCCATATTGGATCAAACCCAGGAATGACAAAAGCACAGACCCTCACATTTAGGACATGAGGCTCAATAGAATGTTTTAAAATGACCTTGTGGTCTTATACTAGTTTTCAGAAAGATCATTCTAATACTCCGGGAAGGGTGCATGTTTGCATTTTTAATGTGATTTTATTTTTCCTTAGCAATATTTGTTCAAAGTATCTAATTCGATGCTAGTTTTTCTGTCAGTTATTATCTAGGTATAGATTTTTTGACAATCCTATGTGTAATTACAGTTAATATTAAGTGGGCCCAACTAGGAGCAAAAATGTGTGCTTGTGTTGCCCTCTGTTGGCCTTTGAGTAAGATACACATTTGGATCATTTCAGGTTACTGATTTGGATTAAACACATGTCTTGACATTTCACACAGTGTTACTTTTTACTATATCTGTTATAATTTATGATAAAAGGTCAACTATCTGACTTTTATGATGGGAGTTGCTATCTCAGAATGTTACTGCTGTGCCTGTGATGCTTCAGAGTATGACATTAATACATATGTTGAATTATTTAAATCCAGGTGTTTTTATTGCTAGAAAATCACATGAGTGCAAGTATGTTGCCATAATGTTGAACATCACAGACAAAGCAACAACATCTCCAAGGAATCAAACAGGTGATGGACCATGCACCAGAAACAGGTTACATAGTGCACCTTTAAGTTTGGCAACATAGGCAAAACATATGTTTTTTGTTTTCTCTTAGTAAATCAGATACATTCCTATGTTATGATTCCTATGCTGATGTCTGTCAAAAAATGTAATCAACTAATTCAGGAACCCTAGTGTGATACAAATGTTGTCTGTCACAGAGAATCTACAAACAATACATTCTGGAGTGCTCTGTACATTATAAGGTAGACAAGATGCCTTATTCCATTCCACAATTATTCTCGTCATCGGCATCAAAAAAGGTAATATTAATGTTCCACTATTCTCATTTGGTCATATCATGTATTTTGTCTTAAAAGTAGGTTATTGCCATATCGTTTATGAATCATTACTGTCTGTGAAAAGGAGACACCTTACATTTTGATAGTTTGAATATTATCAATTTGTGCTATTTTTTATTTTTATTTTTTTACTTTTTGACTCCGTAAACCATCCCTGATAATGTACCGTTTCTCTTTAGGTGGTTGCTGTTGTGTTGTGGAACAAGCCAGAGAGTGTGTACTTTGTCCCTGTGTGGATCATCATCTTGTCAGTGCTGGTGGGGCTCTTGTTACTGAGTCTGCTAATATATCTGCTCTACAAGGTAACATAAAAGCAAGATATTCGTGATGTAAATATGGTCGTCTTTATACAATCTATGATACTGCCTGAATGTGGTGAACAACCGGTGTCAACAACGGGAGACCGGAAGTAAGAGTGAGAGGTAGGAAGGAAAGGGAGCGCTTTTATGAATTGACTGATGTCACGGCTAACCAATAATAGCATCCAAGTGGCAGAGCCCACCTGTAGGTTATACTGCCATATAAAGTTTACAATAATGTGCGGTGTATATTTCTGAACCAAAATCTGTGCAGTTATAGTACAGTCAAAAGACAGTGGGCTCAGGTAGCATGCATATTAGTACAGTCTCAATTAATTGTTGTCTGTATACAGTCAAGAGCTAAAGATGCTATTTGAAACATAAAGGGAAAAGAAATAAAGGTATCAGAAAAAAAAGTGAAGTGTTAAATATGTCAGCTTCATTTTGCTTCTCACTTCTGTTATCCTGTTATATTTTGTTGCAGATGGGTTTCTTTAAGAGGTCTGATCCCTATGGTACAACCATGGAGAAAGCCCATCTCAAACCACAGGCTTCATCTGAAGCCTAGATCTACAGAAAAGTCCCTCACTGCAGCTGTTCTTCACAACTGGAATTGTTCACACATGATTGGCAAGCTTAAAGAGAGACATGATGGCTGCTTGATCACTGGACTATTCACAACCTGGTGCTGCTCTCAACTGTCAGTGTTGCCAAAGATACAAAATTAAAAAGATATTTCTACCTTTCCAACTAAAGGCACTAATTTAGACATGTGTTTTGTAAGCAATTGCCTCAGCCTCAATAAATAATGCTTTAGTCATTTGACAGCACTCTTATTTATGGCACAGAGTATTGTGTGGATGTTGTGAATGTTGTACTGTGCAATGTCTACCGGTAACTTGAATCCTCTCCCATATTGGGAGGTCTGTATTTTGTGCATTGTAAAGTATTGTATTCATTGTGTTATGACCCATTTGTGTTGTGACTGAGATTAAAACTATTTTGTATAACCACTTATATTGTCATCTTTAACTTTACTTTGAGTTTGATGGTGCACCCCCATAATTGACTGCATGAAGCAATGATGAAGAGCAGTTTATTGACCCTCCATAGAAACAGCTGGGACCTCACTCTGGAAACAGGTCAAGAGTTGGAGCTCATACTGCAAATATTACTGGCCTGATTTCCTGGACACTTCATTGAAGGAGGGAAGAGACTAAGCTTGTGTGATGAAAGGTATCATCTAAATATAGTCCAGCTTATCTGCACTGCACAGGCTGTGCTCTGAAACCCGACTCCAACAGAAGGACTAGACTCTTGACTACAGTGATTTGTGGAAAAGGTGTGAGCCTATCCTCCAGTTCAGTCTTCTTTTACTGGACTCCACCAAGTGAACTAGAGAGTTGCTCAGCTGTAGTACATCGTCAGAATAAGTTTCAGTGTGTGTGCCAATGGCCCAAAGAGCAGTACAGGAAGGTGTTCCACCTGGGAGGATGGAGGCTTACATGGGGGTCCTGAAGTGGAATAATATGGTTTGCATCATGGAACAGTGGAACAGAGTTAGACCGCTAAAGTGCTTATGGTTTTATGGAAGTCTGCCTATCTAAATAGGGGGAATGCATTCATCTGCATCTCTGGCGGCCCCTATTGGAACCAGTGGGAGCATGAAACCCAGGAATCTCTGTACCAGTACCAGTAGTGAGTCAGACCTGTTTTCAGTGTGATTTGGACTTGTAACTAGTGCTTAAAGGACAAAAAATAAAGGTAGGTTGATAGCCTCTTACCTTCAAGTCACTAGCATGTAAATACTACAAACAGCAGGGCAAGCTTCACTTATAGAGCCTCATATATGAGTACAAAAGTAAAAATACTGTTATTTCATACATTTAAGCTTAAAGCAGGTACAGTAAACCAGACGTTTACATACTCATACACATATATGATTTTTTATATGATCTTTTTTTTTTTTTTTTTTCTCACTGTCTGACATGAAATCAGACTAAACTTTTCCTATTTTAGGTCAATTACAATCACCAAATTTATTTCTATTTGTTAAATGCCAAAATAATGAGAGAGGGTTTCTTTTTGGACAATTTTTAATTACTTTCTTCAAAGTTAGAAGTTCACAAACATTAAGATTACTGTGCCTACAATTTGGGAAAACATTAAGACATTTTTTGACATCTGGACAAGTATGAAGATCACCACATTTCACACTTTCACAACATATTTTTCCGTTAAACTTTTACTTATTTAACATAACTGAGTTACTTACTTGAATAGAGTTAGTCTTCTATTGGAAAGCTTATTATTGGATTTATTGTGACAATACAATTCCTGACCACACATTTCCACACATCTCTATTGATGAGACTGATCCCTGTGCTGAGGTTGTACATGTGATTTTGCTGAGTTTGTTGTGCATCACAGTAACCCCGCCCCCCTTTTTGCTGCCTCACTCATTCCAGAGTCTCTGCAGTGGAGCTTGAGCTTTGGTGTGAACTGCAGTCTCCTAGAAGTGAGTAATACATTTGGCCATACTATCTCTGTATGCTAGAGACTTAAGTGCATTACTGCTTATGATCAAGTAACTGCTGGGGAAGATGCAGGACATACAGGCTAGTTGTGAGTTGTGTTTTGTAAATAGAATCGTTTATTTCCACCTCAGGGTTATTCTAAACACTAACTGAATGTGTGTTGTATCCAGCTGGCTGATCTTCCTATTTAAACAGGGCAAAGAGGGGCATGAGTCAGCACACCGGAAATGCAGAAGGCTTGGGATTACTACTGGGCATGATGACATAATGTGTGTCTATTACTTATTCATAACAGTACTTTAAATGATTGACCTTTGCTTTTTGTGCAGCCCACATCTTACCTGAAAAGGGCTAATATGGGCAGAAACCTCTTAAAGAATCCAAATGGATATGGTAAGCTGCAGAAACATGATTTTGTATTTAGTTACTGCAGTAATGATAAATGTACAGATACACTTTATGTCTGGGGCCATCAGCTTGTAAATTAGGTGCCATCATTATCTAACAATGTTATAGACACAATATCAAGTTCACAATATTTCAGGGTTCATGAAATCTGTTTATTTATTTTGCACTGTAATACTAACTAAATAATGAAGGCTAAATATCAATATGGCCATTGTCTTCTAGAGAACCTGGAGTTCTGGGAGCTGACTGAAAATGGTGGAAGCCAGTGGAAGGTCGAGGAAATGCCTGGGGACTGTGGCCATGAATTTGTTAATGGCGAAGTGAGCAATTACTTCGCAACATCTTTTGAGTAAGTGTTTAATATTTTACAGTGTAATCATGAGGAGTTGTTTGTGCCACCTCTTGTTACGTAGCAATCAAACAAAAAAATATGGCATGACAAAGCACATCACTTTCATACAGGAGAAAAACTAGACTTAGTTTGTTCCTGTTATAGTCTTAGTTTAGTCCTGGGCGAGTTTTGATGTAGTTGATATGCCAGTGAGAACACATCCCGAAACATAAGAAAACATCTCAACTAGGAATTTATTTCCTGGTTGTGTGGCTGCTTTGTCATTTTACACGTATTTTAAATTTCCTCTTTTCATCAGTGTTGGAGTTTATAAGCCACAACGTTCTGTAATGTGTGTTTTAGACTCTGTCTGAAGAGACAGGTTATAAACCTGCTGGAGGAGGGATACTCTGCTGAGGAACTGGATGAACAGCCCCCTATCCAAATTGCAGACTGGTATATTTATAGACAGATGATATAAATACTTACTTGTTGAGTTTATACATTTTCTTTATTTTTATTGTATGTGCTGCACAGGTATTGTGCAAGAACTGACTGTGGCTGCACCTACCAAATAACAGTGTGTCTACTGGATGAAAATCAAGAGTTAATACAGGAGTTCAAACCTGAACCTGTGACCCTGGACCCTGAAAGTGATTGCTCTTGGAAAGAGGTAAACAACATTTTCACTGTCTCACTGCAGTGTGCAGATCCTCAATGTCTGTTTTCTCCACAGATGACCCACAGTTTTACTGAGTATGGACCTGGTGTGCGCTTTATCTCCTTCGAACACGGAGGCCAGGACACCAACTACTGGGATGGCTGGTTTGGGGTTAGAGTCACGGCCAGCTCTGTTAGCATTGGGTTGTGAGAGGTAATATAGGGCATGGGCAGGACATCAGTTTGGCTTTATACTGGCTAGGTTTATACAGGTGTGTGTGTGCTTATTATGAGAATTCTGCTGCTATAAGTACTGTATCTCTGCTGAATGGCTCAAGTAAAAGATATACATACAAAATCATGTGATTTATGATTGCACTCAGAGTGTAAAAAACTTGATTGATTGGCTTTTATGTTCACTCTCTCATTTCTGGGTTAGCAAATAGGAAAATCCATGTCCTTAAAAATGACAATAAAACATATAATATAAGTCACTTTATTTAATTCACTTTTCAGTGACAAGGCAAATACAGACTTCTTATTACAAGGTCTAAACTTCAGCAGCTTTCACCTGCCATTGTTTCACCAAATATTAGGTTGATATATTTTGTTGAAACAACAAAATGTAATAGCAGTATGAAGGTAAACTCTTTTGAACCTTTTATGCATTTTAGTACGTAACACTCCACTAGAAGTCCTAATCACGCCTGCTGCACCACACTGACTAGACTGTCGCTCACTTTCACACTTGGAGAGACAGGTGGACGGACACAATCTTAAAAAAAAAAAATGTTAAAACAGAAAAACTCCAGTGCAATCTTCATTTAAGGTGGCATCACATTGGCCTGCCATGGACCATTTTCAGTTCAGTAGGTCACCCCGCAGCACTCTCCCTGGGACTGCATTTGTTTACAAAATGCCTCAAACTGCTGCTGCTCCAGCTCTGTCATCACTTTATTCAAGGCATAGATCTGTAAAATGGCAGGAGAACATTAGTTAAATGAGTAGTCGTGTTGTTATGTCACAGAGGCTGCAGTGAGTGCATATGGACATTACCTCAGCCCTTTGGCGCTGTTTGAGCTCCTGTTGGGCAGATTTCTGTCTGGCCCTGTCTCCTCGTGTGGGTGTGGTGTTCAGCTTTGGTTTATCTTTACGACAAGCAGGCTCCATATCAAACTGCATTAGAAAATCCAACAGATTAGAATCAGATATTTGTTTAGATATTTTCTCCATAGTACATCGACCAAGACCCTTTTGCAACTTGTTATTTTAGACGGTAAATCCCCAGTTTTAAATAAACAACAACAAAACGTTTTGGACCCAGACTAGTAACAATAGTGTTTGCACAGGAGGAGTCGTACACCTCGAGGGATTCATTACACAACTGTTTAAAGCGATATAAAAACGCACACCTTATAAAAATGATATTAGCATTTACTTACACGGTATATAATGGAAGACGATGTGATGGTAACGATCAATGTTAAATTAAACGCTTGAAAAAAGCTCCCCTCTTAGCAAGGTGCTCACTATAAATAAGCCCGACTTGAAACAAAGACTTTCTGGGGCGACAGTGGTTCCGCTGATGAAAACAAATAACTTATAAACCACTGGCACATACTCTGACACGAATCCATTCAAATGTATTATTATCAAGGTTATATCATGGCAACTGTTTGTATTTTTACACCAACATTACGAAAAGTAATTTAACCGTCGGTGGATTTTTGAGTCCGGCCACAAGAGGGCTCGTTTGTTCCACAGTAGTTCCACAGTAGAAATAACCTGCGTCCAGCCCATAGACTGTGCTAAAGCTTGATGTTTGATATGGATCAGTGCTGCAACTTGTGCTCCAGTTCTGATATTAGCTTTTCAAACCATTAATGGCTAGAACAATAAACTTAAACCCCACCCAAACACTCGACCCGATGATTTCCAAATATCCATAAGTACACTGACCCGTTCTGCTCAGAGCAAATATAGACTACTCCATCACTGTCAAATCAAGTTATCAAATCAAATGATCAAATTAAGTAATCTTGTCCGTAGGTTTAAAGTTTACATTTATAGGCTATGGACTGTGGCTCACTATTTACAAAAACACAATTTCCACATCTTTCACAGCAGTAAACTCTAACCTTCCCCCTTCCATCTTATTTATTTTTTTCAAGCATTTTGAAAGGATGGCAGCTCAGTTGCTTTAATGTATGGTACAGTATGTAAACTAATTTAAGTACATTTTTCGAGAGTCAACTTTGTCATCTTTCTCTTGTTGGGCACAACATGGCTCCAGTGTGAACAGGTGTCTAGATCAAACATTCCTAAACTTTTCAGGCCAGGACCCCCAAAATGCAACCTGCCCCCACTGCAGAAAGAAATTGACATCTGTAATAAGTTCAGTTTGCAGTTTGTATGATTTAAAATAATGTTGTTGTTGTTTTTTTTGTTTTTTGTTTTTTGTTTTGAGTTGCCTGGTTTATTATGTTATTTGACCTAATCTTCCAAATAATTTCACAACCCCGAGCTCAGTGCCCCTGACCAAGACAGGGCAACTGGTGAAATTATATCAGTTAGTGGAGTTAGTGCTTGGGTCTTTTAATTGAGAGGTACAGCCAATCCTGTGTAAATAAAAGCATGTGGTTTAGAGCAAGTGTTAGAGTTCATGAAATCTGTATTGAAAGTCATAATATTATCTTTTTTTTCTCAAAAAGAAAAGTCTAATTGAGGATCTGGAGTGATCAATATGAGGGTGAAAAGAATGTTTAATCGGTGCCAGAGTATACAGAGTGTACCTTTATGTGTCAGAATGCAATATTACTTCAATCATTGATTTATGCCAATACATCTGCTGATGGACATTCTTGCAAAAGACATTTTTAATCCCAGTGAGTTTTTATCCTAAGACTTCATACAGCTTCTACAATGCCTCATTTTAATTTAGATACTAGCATTTTCCATATAGACCATTCACAGGCTGAGTAAACATGCATCTTTAAATACTTTCTTGCCCAAGGAAAAGAAAAAAGCTTGATTGGGTCATTCTATCACTTCCAATCTTAGAAGTGTTGTGGAAATGGTCAACCTGACTGCAGTGCTTCTGCCTGTGACTATTATGAACTGGAGTTGTGTGCATGCCCTCTGGCAGTATAGGCTACTACTCACAACTTCATCTCAGCATACCAGTGGTTTACCTGGATTTATCCTGCAACTACAGCAGAGAGCTCTCCCTCAGAATAATATCCTGCCAAGAAGCACTCCTGCTCAGCGCCGCTTCAGTGCCGGCCTATGAGCCACAACAACATAAAGCAAACCACCTGGTTATCATCATGGCTCATCACTCAATCAAGTAACACACATGTCTATTATTCTAACCCATGAAGGAAATAAAATGTTCCGTAAAACAAACCTGTGGTCAAAGTTTGTAAATTAAAATATGGTAGTGTCACCCATCCAGCTGGGTGCCAAAGCATGCCTTAGGATGTTTACTACAAAAAGCTTTTTAGCCTGTAAATAAAATGTTTTTATTGGTCACAAGGGAACAATAGACATTGTATGACATAACAGGGCAGATACAAACTGAGGCATAATAATTTAATGGAACTAACGGGGAAAAGTGGAATGCTGTGTCAAAGAGGAAATAGGGAGAAGGTCTGGTTTTATTGGTGGCAATGGCTCAGTGGTTATGAGAGCGACCCCACCTTACTGTTGCTGTGTCCTTGAGACACCTCATCCACCTTGTCTATGAATCTGGTATATGAGGGAATGATAAGTGCTGTGCAGCTTAACAGTCTCTCTTCTACTAGTCTACACCAGGCCAGCTGTAGCCACACACCAGTGACGTGCCGTCAGGGGAGGCAGGTGAGGCCTGTCATCACAGAGAAAAATCTATGAAATGGTTAGTTTAGCAATCCGTTCACTTTTTTCTTCATGTCTGGCCCTACTTTTTAAATGGAGGAAGATTACATATTAAAGCTCAAACAGTTTTCTAAACTGGACTTTCAGTCAAAGCAGGAGGTTATAATTAAAGGACCGAGACCAACGCTAAAGGAGCTTAATGGTTTGCTCCAGACGACGGGATGAAAAACTAACTCTTTTCAAACAGAGGCATATGAAATGGTAAGAAATTTAATGACTTTAATCCATTGAAAATTGGGGACCCAGAAGAAGGATGAAAAACAATACAAAACCAGCCTGTTTTTTATTTCATACAATTAAAGCTATTTCATATGGACTTTGGAACTTTTATTTTGAAATTCTTTTTTATTCTGGACCCAGGTCATTGGGAGAGAAACTAGCCCAGGGCCAAATGCACTGACACCTGGTTTACATGTTTGTAAATCTGATTGTAATGACATCAGTGCCTCACCAGCCATGAACCTCAGTGCATGTCACTGCCACACACCATTGCTTAACACTAGTGTGAAGTAAATGAATAATGGCTATAACATAGAGCTTTGAGTAGCCTGTCAATTTGGCCAAGATGTTATTGTGATCATTATGGAATTAGATACAGAGAGAATGATTTGGTGAAGAGAGATGCACATGTGACACCATTGTCACCAAACTGTGACCTCCCTCTCTGACTGCTTTCACTCAGGCAACAGCCCTGGGCACACAGGCTCACCAAAGCCTTTTACCCTTCTCACCCGTCTAATGTCAAGACACCGTGCACATCCCTCACACAAGCACATTTACCATAGATATACACACCGGCCTTTCAAGACTAAAAATAAACAACCTTTGGTGACGCTACCTGAAGTGATTACACACACTTACTGTAGCACTCCATCTGCACATCAGATAAGCATTTGTGAACTTGATGTGTTGCTCTTTTCGCACCCAATTCCCAAAAGACCTGCTGCCTCCAAAGTAAACAGCATGCAGCAGAAAACAGCAGACACAGAGGAAGTGACCTGACAAGTGAGGGTCATAGGGAGGTACGCACACAACTATACACATGCACACATACAGATACACACATGCACACACACTCACACACACACTACACTGTCAGGCCCTGTTTGAGCTTCCTCTCCTTGAGCCAACAGTGGTTTGGAGATTTTCTGCCTCTTAGCTCTGCAACACAGTTCTATGACTCACAGACCATGTTCACAAGACATCTCCAGCTGACATGTGTTGCTGCGTTAGTTATTGTATTATTTTGATAATTGTTGTGTCCTTGAGCAAGACCCTTGGCCCATATTGCTTAATGTTTCGGCACTTGCTACAAAATCATAATTAGTTATGCCTTTCAAAACTCCATTACTAGATTACTAGTTTTAAAGAAGAGAAATACTAAAGAAAAGTGATTAGATTTGAAGGATGCATGGAGACATGACATACTATATGTTGACCTATATGTTGACCTTCATTCATACCAGTAGGATGCTCACTGCCTCATAACATACTTAGCATAATTTCTATCAGGAATAAGATCTTGAAACTAATTTAAACTATTGCATTCTTCTCAGTTCCACAAAATCAATGAATTGTGTGTCTATAACATCTATGGGTGGACTTGTTTAAATAAAGTGGCCTTATGCTCATGTCATAGTTACAAATGTCCTTCTAATAAACAGCTCTCAGCCCAGCAGCCCCTCCTTTCACCTCCTTGTCTCTGTCCCGCGCACACCTTGGCAGCAGAGGCAGTAGTGAGACAGGTCTCAGTGGAGCAGTGCTGGCCCTAGGTGCACACAGGGGCACAGTGTCCACTTTAAGCCCAGCCTAGGGACAAGACAGCGGGGTCACTGTGTCTGCTCTGCCCTGTCTCTGCTCAGAGCTGCTTCTCATTAGGCCTGTTTGTTTTGGCTGACACGACAAGGCACTTAGCGTTGACATGTGTACAGCCTCACACTTGCATTACAAACACGCACACACATGTTGGGTTTCCATCTTTTTTAGGGACATTGACTTTCATTCATTTTCTGGAGATGATTCTATCCTTAGTTACTTCCCAAAACGTTAGCTTAAACCCTACTGTAACCTATTTTAACACATATCATACTTCATGTTGCTTCATGTTCATGTTGTTGATCTAACAATAAAAGATTTATATCATAGGGACCCAGTATTTGTTCCCATGAGGGAGGCAAGTTTGCATGAATTGAGTGCGGATTTGAGTCCTCACAATGTGATTCACTCACGCATATCTCACAAATACATTTATATTTATTTTTTTTCTAGTTTGTATTTATGCATTGTTCCTGTATAGTACATTCTATTATATTACATGCAAACCTTATAGCTAATAAAGTGGCCTAATAATTACATTTGCACACAAAGGAGGAAGTCACAGTAAAAATTGTAGTAGTGTAAGCAGCTCTTCAAAAGTTAACATGTAGTTGAATTTAAAAACAAAGTCTTCTTTTTTGGTGAAGTCTTCCATGTCACTTTGATTCGTGTTTGGTTGATCCTCTCTTCCAACTTTTAAAAACATAAACCATTATAAAATAGTAGTAACAAAGAACAGAGGTATATAGTAGAAAAAAATATTCACCTTTTGTGTGAGCAGTCTGTAGTTCTTTGGGTCAGACATGTTCAGATCAGAGCGGAAAGACACCTTCATTACAGTGTTCCTTGCTAGGACAAAAAATGAATTATCAAAGCTGTTTTGGTATTATTGGCAAAGACATTCATTACATGTTACATTTCACAGTTTTATGTTAGTTAATATTATAATGACACACTCTTAACTCATTAATGTCTGGTGTCACTTTTTTTTTTGCAACAAACCCAATTAGGCATCAGTACAAATAATACAAAAGTTATTCCCCAAATGTTATTTCTAGATTGTTATTTAGCATGTGAAAAATTTTATATAATTTATTTCTGATTGGTCAGTTTTGAAAGGTAGTTGGCCCGTTGAAAAAAGCTAAACTTCAAATTTCTTTAAAGTGATAATGTGTCTAATACAAAATTTCCAACATGAGATAATAAAGAGTATGCTGATGGGTGTTACCCATTTTGTAACAGAAGAAGGGCCGTCTCTGGTCACAGCTCTCAGGTCTCCAGGAGTGGTTCTGATCCTCCACAACACACCCTTCAGTGCTGCTGAAATACAGAGGGGAACTCGTCCAGTGTCTGAATGGAACCGGGCTGTTATCAGACCACTTCCATGGGTCATCATGATGACCAATCCAGGCATAATTACAAGATTGATGTATAAGTGAAGACACCTCGTTGTTTTCAGCTTCACTCTCAATCAGGGCCAAGTCTGTGTAGGCTTGTCTGCAGTACATTTGAGCATCAGCCCAGGTTTTGACAGTGGTGATGACAAAAAAACTTTTTCCATTTAAATCTGTAAAAACAATCATTGGATTTAACACAAAATTGTATTTGACCCACATGATTTATTTGATATAATACAGTATATAGCATAAAATGGTACATTTGTCTGAGCCACAGGACTCAGAAGTCCTGTGGCTCATTCTCTTGGCCATAGTACAGAACATTTTGCTAATGATAAAGCCCACCTAGTTAATTTATTAGTAATAGCTACTTTTATTTTTAAACAGAGGTAATTCCTCTCAATTTGGTTGTGTGTTAATCAAGCATGGATCAAACCTTACCTCTGTAACAAACAAAGCACTGTTGAGCAGAACAAAAATATTCAGACCACCATCCATTAGGGTATGATTCCAAACACATGTCTTCATCAGTTTGATAGTAACCCCGGTAACCCCATTTTAGGTAGGTCACAGCAGAATAGCCCAGTCCAATCCAGGCGTCTCCGGAGTACCAGTCTGGTCTGACCAGTTGGCTCATGTCCTCTGTGCTATGGATAGTAGCTAGGTCAGTGTAGGTCTCTCTGCAGAACTGTTGTGCTTCAGTCCAGCTCAGATTCACATTCACAAAGTTAAACTCCAGAGCACATGTACCAACATACAGCCCTGGGGAAAATCATTTTAGATAATTAAAAACAGATTCCTAGAAAATCTAAGGAAAAAAAAGGTTAGAAATATTTGTAATATCAATCTGAACTCTTACCACACAGAAGAAAAAACAGAAGCACTTTGTCATTCATTTTGTTTCAACTTTACACAATAAAATATGACGTGTTACTTATTGTACTGCAAAAATATAACCATAGCATGGTCTGTCTCCAAGGTGACAGCTCAGTCAGTAGTACCCTTCTATAAGGAGAAAAGGAAGTATGCATGCAAATAAACACATGACACTTCTCTAAATCTCACCAATCAAATTTGGTTTCCAAGTAATTTGACCAAAACAGTGGTTACGTAAACCAGATATGTAGATATTTGTGTCGTTTTGAACACAGTGGTGTTCATAATAGTTACTGGCCCTTTGGTTCAGGTTTTTCATTGGTCACCTAGGATTTTGTGGGTACCCCTTATAGTCCTTTATGCAATATTATATAAATATAGCTAATTATCAACTTACTTTTACCACTATACAACATCTTAGCCATATGATATAGGTTTAATGCAATGCAGATAAAGGTTGTCTGAGTGTGTATGATGGGTAAGTGTGATGATATAGGGGTGGGGTGATATAGCTCCATGGCACAGACCCTTAGCACTTCCCTTTCTCACCAAGTGCAATTTGAACCCCAACCGTTTCACTTTTCTGAACAAGAGGGCCTCGAATGGCAGTGCGGAGCCATTTAGATTTAGGTTTCCCTACACACACCAGGAATGTGATAAACAATAAATGTATTCTGCGGCACTGGCATGCACACACCTCCACACGCTGGAGATGGGTGCAGCCTACAGCAGTTATAAAAATGACTGTACACTGTTTAATGGGCCTATGGTCACACACAGACCACAGAGGGTCCAGACACACTGCAGCCTTGTGGTCAGAATGCCAGAGCAATGTGGGATTAAATCCAACAGTTACTCTTTTCTTTGGAAAAAATTGGAACCCTTAAGCAATATTACTGCCCCAAAACACTCCAGAGGAGAAAACCTCCCAAATTACAGGGCAGTGGGGCACATAGGAACATTTACAACATGACATTAATCATATATTTAAAAAATAACCAATTGACACTGAGAAATTAAAACATTTTACTCAACTGTAACTATATACCTGTCAATACTATTTCAATATATACAATTACTAGCACTCTTATAATAATATTTGAACATTATCAAATGATGATACATGCAGTGATCATGTAGACTATTTGTTTCTTTGAGTTGAGGATAATTGTCCAGCCTGCTTGTGGACAAAGTTGTTGATTGTCAATTTTACTTAATTACTTCATTGAAGTGAGAAAATTATACTGAGTTAAAACTGACTTTGGCAAATCGCTGGTGTCAGGGCCAGTGGTGAGCTGCATACCATTATGATTACTTGGGACAATTACTTGTCATTGTTTATGTCTGTGAAAGCCCCCCTTACAATGAGTACATGAATTGATTGCCACAGTAAATTGTTTCTAGTGTTGTGGCAAGGTGCTAGGTCACAGGGTTAAAGCTTGTATGAGTCTAAGTCTGAGGACTTAGCTGTCTCAGCCAGAACAGCTGTCCAAATGCATACACAACCAGCCAGATGTGTTTGTATGAATGACTGCAGTGTGTCCACCTGCGCACTGGAGTGCGATAGGGAGCCACAGTTATCTAGGTCTGCAAAAGTAGAAATGTCTCCTACATCCAAGTGTGTTTAATAACCACTGTTAGGAAAACATAATGTACAATAAATTATTATAATAATATTGTAAGCCGATCAAGGTGAATGAGGAGAGGAGAACGTGCATAAAAGAGAACCTGAGTTAACGGCAACACCCTTATTTACATGTTGTTACAGGTTCAAGAGGTATGGGGTCTGCACACCACCAGTGCCATAACTAAAACTCATTTAGTAGCTTACAGTTCTTCCCCTTTAATATAGAAATGTTCTCATTTCAAAAACAATACAGTAAACAGAATACATCCAAATGCAAAACAATATGTCCACAACAGAGTGAGGAGCAACTCTGGATTTCAGCAGAGGGACATCTTGGACAGACGAGTAGCCAGGAC
>JAIEZT010000013.1:24968270-24980770 GCA_019594935.1 Periophthalmus modestus | reverse complement strand
TGTGCACACAACCATGTTCACCTGTCAAAGCAGATAAGTGGTTCTTGAGTAAAAAAGTGTCCAATACAAGATCATGTCTACACAACACAAGTGATTAAGCCCCTTTCCCTTTAAGAAGGCTACACATAGATCTTACTACATAAGACTTGGTGACAGCTGGGTCTGGGTGTTCAAGGCATCTGCATTTGGAACACTCTTGGAACTGGACTGCAGAAGGCATCAAACACAGATCGCCAGATAAATAGACTTTTCATGAGAAGCAGTGATTCAACTCTGAGCTCTACTGGTGTCTTATTCTTATATATTTCTCATAATATAGTTAATGTGTATATTATTGACATCAGAGTAATCACAATCATTCATTGAGTACTGTATAGTCAGGAGTACTTCAAACTACAGCAACACAACCTGAGTAAAGCGGTGCTGGCCAAATAACTTTGAAACTGTTTAGAAATTATTAGTAGATGGATGTGTTTACTGCATGACCTGTTATTCACTAGTGACTGCAAATAAAGTTCCTTACAGATCAATAAAGTTATTGTGATTCAATGACGTGCAGTCAGGGGAATCATCACAGAAATCCTGAGGAGAGACGCACGGTGAGGCACAGGCCGTTCGTGCCTCACCAGGACTGACTGTGCTGTAGCTCAGCAGTGACGCTGCTGCTTTAAACAGCTGTGAAAAGGCGCTGGGTGAGACACGCAGTTACCCTGCCTCATGTTAGGGGGCACTCGTGAGCCCAGGGATTCTTGCAACTCCCACAGAAAAGGGGCCGCAGAATAGGGACAGCAAAATACAATTTAGAGTTAGCAACTTATCAACTTTAGCAATCCGTTCACTTTTTTCTTCATGTCTGGCCCTACTTTTTAAATGGAGGAAGATTACATATTACAGCTCACGCAGTTTTCTAAACTGGACTTTGGGTCGAAGCAGGAGGTTATAAATAAAGGAAGACCAACGATAAAGGAGCTAAATGGTTTGCTCCAGACGACGGGACGAAAGACTCGTTCTTTTCAAACAGAGACGTACAAAATTTTATGACTTCAATCCAGTAAAAATTGAGGAACCATAAGAAGGATGAAAAACAATACAAACCAGCTTGCTTTTTATTTCATACTATTAGAGCTATTTCATACTGACTTTTTTATCCTGGCTCCAAGTCACTGGGAGAGAAATTGGGGCCAAATGTACCGACACGTAGTTTACATGTTTGTAAATCTGATTGTGACGACATCATTGCCTCACCAGCCATGAACCTCACCGCACGTCATATCAAATACAAAATAAAAAGTAAATATGAAGAATTTATGAGCTGCTTGTCTTTTGCATGTTTGCCCACCAGCTTTGAATAAAGTTCAGCCTCCCTGTCCTGCTCTCTTGTGCATTTACCATGTAGTTTACAGTAAGGTGATATTCAACATGAGGGCTGCTCTCACTGAGGCCTCCTCCACCATAAGTCACTGAGATCAGATATGAAGATGTTTAAGCTGCTCTCTACCTCTCAGTCAAACAATAAACTAAACATTTCATCTTCATTCATCATAGACAGTGCTGGTATCTCATTAGTAATAACAACAAAGAGAGAAAAGGAAAATGAATGAAAAACAGGCGGAGTGCCAGAAAATACAGAAAAAAGAATGCCTTTGTGTATTTGAGCAGAATACTTGCAGACTACCTAATTAACAACTATGATGTACACACAGCACAATTTCACGTGGATTCACATGAGAAAAGCACTCATCCAACTACCTATGAACTTCTCCAGACCTGTTGTACAGGAAAAATAAGCCTTGTTATGGCTAGTTCTTGCAACCCAACTGGGTTGCCTCAGAGCTATAAAAAAATTAATTAACAATATAAAAATAATACAAAAAAATATATATAAAAAATAACATAAAAAATATAAATCATGCCTGAAACATTTTGAAACTCCATGTAGCCCTGTGAGACATGGTTAAAGCTAGAGGTTAAGCAACTATTACTTTTGGTTTACTGATAGCTTTTCAACATTTACTCTACGCCACATTTGAATGTCTCCCTATATAATGCATTGGTTTCTGCTAATGTTAGATGCATTATGCACTGGAAATATAATATTTTATATATTAATGCATGTGTCACATAGGGATAAACAGAACTGCACCACTGTAACAGGTGTAAACCCAAATGTAATTCAAAATGACTTAGGGCTCAAGTCATGTTAATACCAGCCAGTAACAACACACACAAAAAAGCAAAAATGGGAGCAATTACCTCAAACAAAAAAAAAGTACTTTATTGTCACAACAGAGGAGACAGTCAACCGTAAACACCGGAAAATCAAATCAAGGCAATATAAGCTTACACATCCAGGTCTGCATGTGACAAATGAAGTTACTACTTGATTCCTCACACCAGCACATGGCCAACATCCACAAGTGAAAGAGTGTGACGTGCACATGCTTTGCTTTCCTTAAAATTCATCAGTGCGCAGAGCGCAATGGAGGATGTGTGTACAGGTCATGCATTCACGAAAAGTGGGAAAAATTCTCATTACGCTTGTACTTTACGAATGGAAAGGGTGACAGTAAAAAAGTCTGCCAGTTATCAGACAGGTGCTGAAGCATATCCCACAGGTGGAAGAATGTTCAGCTCAAGGGAAGTGTAGCATGAAACCAAAGGCAGAACCGCGATGACCCAGATAAGAGCAATGCAAGTTTAGAAAACATTTCACTCCACATCTGGAGCAGCATCATGATGAACTGCCACCACACCTGTGTTGTACTACTATTTCTATATTTAATAATATTATAATAATACAGTATTGTATATTATTATGATTATGATTATTATTAATACTACTACTACTACTACTAATAATAATAATATAATAACAGAGTTGGAGACACTGTAGTGGTTAATATAGTAGGTCTATACTAAACAAGGGTGCCAGATTTTCAGAAAGAAACAAGCGACCCAGCCGTTAAACAAAAAGCCCAAAACAACCTTTGTCTCACAGCAAGAGGCTTTGAATCTGGAATAGCACTTACTAGAACATGACGGCCACAGACTGGCCATGAAATGTGACATCACTCGCTAGCAACTTCAGCTTTTCTTTTTTTAGCTGCCTCTCATCGGTTATCGTTTACTGTCACCCTCCTGTAGCCAAACTTCAGGACTAGATGCAAACTTCAAATGGCAATGGAAATAGCAATGAAACCCTTAGTCAAAAGTTGTGTCCATACTGGCTTATCAAAGCCTGATCTCATCAGATCTCAGAAGCTAAGCAACGCTGAGCCTGGTTAGTACTTGGATGGGAGCACCAGTTGCCACATTGAGGTGCTAGTGGCAAAAACAGTTGCTGTGTCCTTGGGAAAGACACTTCACCCACATTGCCTAGTATGAAAATGGTGAGTGTTGGTGGTGGTGGTCTGATAAAGCAGAGGCACATAATGAGAAAGCAACCCAGGAGCATTCTGATAAAATGGGACAATATAGTTTGGAACGAACATCAAAACAGTGATCACTCCTCAAAAAAAACAAAACAAAACTCACAGAGTAGGGTGACAAAGTCAGAAAGGTGCAGTACACAAGCTTGTGGAAGGCCTATGAAGGAACAGATTCCAGGTATCCGTACTAAAGTGGATACTTTTTACTTTTACTTCACCATATTTGAGAGAAGATATCTGCACTTTCTACTCCACTACATTTTTGAGCAGGACTGACAAGTAAAAGTATACTTTATTACTGTTTGAGACTTGCTGAACAGGCTTACGGGTTTATCTTTAATGGTGGTCATATTTTAAGCAAACAAAAATTATCAAAAAAGTATCAAATAAAAACAGTAAACAATAACTATCAATTCCATTGTTTCTGTTTCCAAAGTCAGCACAAATCTTTATCAAATACAGTTAATTTAAAGTCCAGGTCTGATCCATAGTAAAAGTCAAAAGTAAAATCTGTCAACTGGACAAAAAGTTGTACATTACCTACAATGTTTTGTCGAGGTGACAGATTTTACTTTTGGCTTTTACTTAAGTTCACTTAAGGCTTTATTAGCTCTGAAAATCTGTGCAGAATACTTTTAATTTTACTCTAAGATGTCTATGTAATCCCTCAGTCATCCAGGTATGATCCAAAGCAAAAGGAAAATTCCAAGTCTGTCAACTGGACAAAAGTTTTAGAATGAAAACTTTTCGCCGCTCATCTAAGCGGCTTCATCAGCTCTGGTCAGAGTGCTGGTGGACACTGCTTCGTATGTATCTGAAGAGAGGAGCTACATACATTAACGCACATACTTGTATACAGTTTTTTGTCCAGTTGACAGAAACTCCAAGTCAATTTTTAAATGGATAATTTAATACTTTCATGTAAGTAGCTTTTTTCATGTGATACTTTTACTTTTTTTTGCTCCACTATCTGTACTTTAATTTAAGTAACAAAATTGATTACTTCTTCCACTACTGGTGTATACATAGTTCTTGTTGCTTGGATATATTTATCCATTTTGTGGCTTCTGCTGTCATCACTGCGGTGGCCAAACCCCAAACGAATAACAATCACACGGACTAACTGAGAACATTGAGCAGAAAAGAGCATGGTGCCAGCGAGACTTTAGACATATCACAACACCACCCTTAGGTTCAGGAGTTCTCACGAATGCTTCTGCTCTAAAGATGACTATGAGAGCTTCCTACCGTCTGTCCTGTCTGTCAGGCTCCTGAGAGTGTGAAAGCAGAGGACTGGGATGCAATGACATGCTTAATGGAGTCTGAATGGCACACGCATGCACCAAAAGTGAACAGTCACACGCACCACAGCAGAACAATAGGAAGTAAACCATTTAAAATGTGGATCTGGCCTCTGAGGATACTTTCAACACACACTTGCTTACAGTATTTTGAGTATTTTTGGTTACCATAATCTGTACAGTAGTTTGTTCTTCTCTTACGACTGTACATTTCTTTTTCAACATCTGGCTTCACATTCAAAATAGCAGAGAGAGGAGCAGCAGGGAAGTACACCATGCTTTAACAATGTAATCTTGGGAGGACTGACTAAAATGTTGTTTTTTTTCTTTTGCTGGGTTTAGTTTAAAAGTATAAGTTAAACAGTCTCATGACACATTTCTGTACTGCAGGCAGGTTTAGGCTTCTGCACCTTTTTGGCACGTTAACAGTCAAAAGAAATACCATTAAACAGCTGATTGCCAAACTTATTTCTATGACAATGTGCTTCAAGGGACAGAGCCTCCTGTTCCACTCACTCTCCCACTGGTCATTTACTGCAGTCCGGAGTGCGAGTGTTGGATTCAGACTGGCCAAAGCACACCAGCTCTCTTTTACGTCGGCCCAACCAGTGGCAGTGTGAAAACAACCTTAAAGGAAAAGAAAAGAAACAAAAAGAAACACAAAAATTATAAAATAAAATACAACTGAAATCATTTTAATCCCAGTGGGTGCAGTATTTTCCAATGGTGTAACTGGCCCTTGGTAAAAGTAGTTTGCTATTATTCACTTTATGAATGTGATATTTGGTGAGCATAATTATTAATTGTACAAGATTGCAGTGATTAATTGGATGACTGAAAAACAGAAGCTTTCCTCGAGGCTGACCATGAGTCCAGTTCCATATTCATGTAGGTTGATTTATAGACTGTGTAATACTTCTAATGAATTTGTTTGTTCATTTTTCTGGTTGTTATATCTGTCTGATCTAGGAATACTTGATTTAACATTTTCTGAATTTGAGGGTTATATTTTGAGCCAATTAAGAGTTGCACAAGTCCTTTGGGGATTGTGTTAGAAACAATGTTATATTTGCATACAAATTTATCAGTTGGTTTGTCCAGATAATTCCTTTGTCCAACTATGTTTTGAGAAATAGTGATTTATTTTTATGGAGTATGTTTTCAGTGTTCTTCAGGTGGCAGCTGATGCGTGAGAAGCCCTGTTTGTAAAACAGCCTCCAGGAGAGCAACGCTTGGGAAAAATTAATTCCACCTATAGAGTTAAATATGTATTTCGGTATATTAGTCCTGATATTTAGATTCTCCTGAACTAGAGAACATTAATAATTAATTTTAGAGGCTTCATTTAAGTTTTGAAAGCCCAGTACTTCAAGCCCACCTTTTCCTTTTTTATAACATAGAGTTTTCTTTTTCAGATAACAGGCTTTTAGTGTTTGGTTTATATTATTAGGCATCTCCATTGTGAGTAAAGTAAACAGGTCGTGATATTCCCTCAGCTTTGGCGAGTAATGTTCTCCTATATATTGATCTCCTAAATCTCTCATTAGCTACATCTTAAATTTGTTTGTAATTTGCTTAAGGATCCATCCATTCATTTTCTTCTGCTTATCCAGGGCTGGGTTAAAGGGGCAGCAGTCTAAGCAGGGACTTCCAGACTTCCCTCAGTACAAACACGTCCTCCAGCTCCTCCGGTGGGACCCCATGGCATTCCCAGGCCACCTGACATAGTCCCTAGCGCCTCCTCCCAGTGGGACATGCCCAGAACACCTCCCTAGGGAGGCATCCTGAACAGATGCCTGAGCCACCTCAGCTGGCTCCTCTCGACATGGAGGAGAAGTGGCTCTACTTCGAGCTCCTCCCGTGTGACCTCACCCTATCTCTAAGGGAGCGCCCAGCCACCCTGAAGGAAACCCATTTTGATCGCTTGTATCTGTAATATTGTCCTTTCCTTTTTTAAACAACAGGTGGTTGGGAGATCTCAAAATTCCCTTCAAATATCTGACTACCTAGAAAACTACCATTTTTGATATTGTCTGAGTGACTGTGTGACAAAAACAGAAAAAGGGCTCAGGGGATAGCTCTGCCATCATGGGATGCAGTCTAATTATTGGTTAATGATGACATCAGTCAGTCCAGAAAAATGCTCCCTTTCCTTCCTCTCTCCCTCTGACCTCACACTCTTACTTTCGATCTCTTGTTGTTGATACCGCTCTTTCACTTGTCTCAGGTAGTATTCAAGATTCAATGATAAGTACAACTTTCAGTAGTAGTTGTTGCGCTGATGAAGTCTTCTCTTGTAGTGCTTGCTGCTATGGGCCCATGTGGTTTGCCGTGGTGCTCTTGATGTGTACTGCCCATCATGCCGACTAGCGGGTGGGTTGACTGTGACCGCCTTTGCTGCACTCGTCCAGCGACTAATACAGGTGTGTGTGGCCCTCTATCACTTAGCTGAGTGTGGATTTTACTTAATGGATCTTGAGACATAGAGTTAATCGTGCCCCTTTGTCTTACCCTGCCCGTTATGTACCAATATCCGATCATCTGGACTGGGATTGTTTTGGATTGTCATAAAGTACATTATTGGAACCAACCGGCATCAAGTGAACTGTTAAATGAAGCTTGTGTTAAATTCACTGTCCTCAGAAACTAACTTATTTTAACTTATCTATCAAGTTCAACTAATTTATGCAAAATGTATAAATAAAATGTACACTTTTGCTATGTGTGAACCATAACCCTGTCCATCAACAATGAACCTATGTGCCTTTATATTTTTTATTACAATTACATATTATGTTAATTTAATTATTGGTTTAGCTGTTAACCAAGTTAAGATAGAAACCATTGCAATGCCACAATCTCAGATGTGTTCCCTAACCATACATATAATGCTGTGACAAACACATAATTCTCTAAAATAATGATCTACAATAATGATATAACCCTTATGTTTTCTTCTTGTTCCCGTATGATTACAAAGTTTTTCATGATATTTCTTGCTCTTTTAGAATAATATCAGTGGTTTACAAAGCACACAACCATAGTGATAATTATCTCAGAGGAATATGATGATGTTTGGGGAAAAACGATAATATCATGTGGGTATGGGGCAATATGGATTTTCCCCATCATATTCCTCTGAGATAAGTATCACTATGGTTGTGTGTTTTGTTTGGGAGTACTACACTGTTACTTTAGTCTTTGTATGATCATTCTCGTCTGACCTGTCAAGGGACTGGAGAAGAAAATTGTTGAAATTAGCCATTTAGGCTGTAATGTATAACATATTTACATGTAATATGTTCAGTACTTACTACATTGACCCTTTTGGATAACAGGTTTTACTTTAATTCAAGAGCAAAATGTTTCTTTATCAATGAAGTTTTTGTTTTTTCAGAACAGATTAGATGAGCTTGAGTACAGCAGGCTCTTGTTCGCTTGGTCCAGCTGAAACATCGCAGGGGTGTTTTGAAGGGTGTTTTGTCTTTGTGTTGATTATTCATCTCGTATTTGCTTTTCTTAGTCAAAGGACTGAACATTCCTGCATAATCCATCACTAGACATGAACCCAGGCTTCTCATAAACATCTTTATTAGCATACATCCTAATCTGCTGCACTCTCCCCCTTGTCTCACCTCTCCTATTCCTCAACCTGGGACGCCTTATCTGCCTGACAGGCCACTAATAAAACACACTGACTCTATGTGTGAGAGAGAGTGGGACTAACAAGAATGGTGTGTGTGGCTCCATGCCCAGTGCCTCCTTAGGGCAGGATATTAGAGAGATCTGGAACACCTCAAAATTTATGAAGGCAGCAGGACAGCACAAGCAGTAGTCTGATGAACAAAAGTACCACTGCACCACACTTCATCAACTATTAAACCTTTGACAGACATTATTTCTTTATGAAAGAGTTGTTGTTGTTAGGATATTTTGTTATTTTGTGTTCAACTTCAAGTGTTTTCATAAAATCTGTGTAAGAAATTAAATGTGGTGGAGAAACATAAAATGACCCTTAGCATAAAAACATTATTTGCATAATTAGCCAGTGATGGATTCCACCATCAAAGCTTATATGCATTGGAGGTTTGAAAAACATCTCTATACTCTGCTATCAGGTTTTGCAAATCATTCATTTGATACAAGATACAAGATGTACAAGATACATTTTGCTGGAACAAAACACATTTTACATGGAAAAAAATTGGTCAACATTCTTCTAATCAATAAAATGCAATATAGCCAAGAGAAAGTACACAGATATTCTTGCATGTACTGTGTGTTTGGCATATTAAATTCTTACTGGACATGCTCTAATGTATATGTTGAGTCTTAAGGATATGCATATTATCCTGATAATACTAGTGTGAGTAAGAGCATTTGTGTTTCATTTACCCTGGACAGGACGGGGACCCAGACAGAGAGGCTTGTCATCGCTGGGCGAGGACCCACTCGGCTCTGCTCAGCGCCCTCATCTCCATAATGGCTTCCAGTCGCTCATAAAAGCACAGGACCATGGGAAACCACGACCAGACATCACTTCCATTTGATTCTTTGGTGCTCATTGGGATGAATCTCATATATATATATATATATATATATATATATATATATATATATATATATATATATATATATATATATATATATATATATATATATATATATATATATATATATATATATATATATATATATATATATATATATATGTGTGTGTGTGTGTGTGTGTGTGTGTGTGTGTGTGTGTGTGTGTGTGTGTATACGTTTTTCAGTGCAAAACAACCAAAATGATAGTTTCATTTTTTATTTGTTTTTTGGCAAAAAAAAAAAAAACAGTTACATACTGTGACTTAAATTAAAAAAAAAAAAAAAAAAAAAAATCATGGCAGGCATTTTGCAGAAAAGGGCAAGTACCTTAAATTAGATCATGATAGAAATATGTACATACAACTATGTGTTAGTTAGTACATGGCTTACCTGCATTGAGCAGAAGTTTTATTGTCGTAGTCTGGGCTGTGCTCTGTTGGCTCCTCTTGTACTGTAGGCCTTGCCTCTGTTTATGTCCCTGTGGGGCCCTCAGCCCTGATCCTTGTCAACACATTAGTGTTTTATTGGGTGGGGGAACAGCAGTGTGGCTGCTGCTGTATTGGCATCACACATGCCAGCACAAACACATCTGACATGAACAACACGTTAGCTGGATAAATGTATGCTTGTCTACGTGCATTTAAAGGATTACAGTGGTGACGACTTGCTGTTTCAACCAAGCCAAAATGTCTTGTAAAAATTAAACTCAGCAAAAATGTCTGAAATTCGACTCCACTGATGCAGTAGTGTGGTTGTGTATCAAGATTTCCTGACATTTCCATACTACCTATCCCGGCATTTTCATACTACCTATCATTTGAATGTATGGTAAATACATGTATTGATTATTGATTGGATCTCTCCACTGATCTGATTCCTCATTTATAAAACCATATTATTTGAGACCACAGAAAGAAGAGCAGACTTCACACTATTGTATGATGCATTCATTTTTGTTTAGCACAGTCAAGGCTTCACAAGGTTGGCAATTTCAGTGCTCACTCTCTTAAGAATGAATCCTGAGCCCTATCTCCATAAGCAACAGACAGGCGTTGGCCTGAAAGAGGCAGACAAATTGTCGGTTCAAACTGGTATGGTTCGCTTGCATGTAATTGTTGGGCTATTGTCACATTGCTTTGATTTGGAGGCCAGAGGAGTTTGCGGTCAGTTTTATGGTGGGAGAGTGCAGAAACAATGGGAGATGCCAATGAAGTGATTGACTGATGGTAGCTCAGGACTGCAGGGTGTGTGTTTGACACATGTTTGAAACATTACATGGTTTGGACCAGCAATAGTTGCGTGTGGCAGACTCAAATCAAAATCTGTCTAGTTATATCAGTGAGCGACCGGCGCATAAGAACCTACTTTATTTGTGTGTGGATGGGTGTGGTACAAATGGATAAATGCGTGACTGCAGGACACTGTGATGTAGCGACGGGGTTATGGAGAATTTGTGATCATTTGCTTTTATGCGAGTGAAAGAGCAAAAGCATTCTTTGAGACTCTCATCATGAGCACCAGAGCCGGCCTTCCTTGTGTCTGGTGATCTAATGGGCTCCAGACGGGGACATGTGTTCTACAGTGTATCTGAGGACTTCTTCTCAGCAAACAAACATATGCATATTCAAATCACATATGAAAATTAATGGAGGAGCAAGTGAGGATAGTGAAAACTCAAATGAACTGTCAAGTTGTTTGATAGTCTCACAACAAGGGCCACTGTATACGTAACCATTTGCTGTCCCCACACACAAGCAAAGTGTGGATTCAGTGGTTAGAATTTATGGGTAACGTGTCTATCTACATCCTAGGAGAAACCACAAAACTGCATGAGCTTTAACATTTGTTTTTTAATACATTTTTTATTTTTATTTTTTTAATGTAAGACTGTATTCCCAATGATAAGTATCATCTTGCTGTGGGTGACCAGCACAGACAGTGGTGCTTTGTTAATGTTTTGAAATGGACTTGCGTTGAATACATGGTGCTGAGTGTGTGTAGTGGAATGTGGTATTAGAGCTAGACCCAGTGGGACTCTTTCTGTATGTCTGTGTAGAGAAGGCTGCCATGACAAACATGTGCCCTGTAAATTATAACCTGCCACCTCACTGCCAAGTATTTTCAGCTCGTTATATCATAACCAAAGTCTTCCAAGTCTATTCATTAAAGGTGTATACTTGTACCAAATATTGCTATTCGAATCCCAAACACAAATGACAGTTGATACAAGTCTCTATAATCATGGACTATGGACTATTTTATGATATAAGTGAGAGCGTTAATTGTTTGTTTAAAGTAACCAATTGGTGTAGCTGAGCAAAAATGGTTTGGCTCCAGTTCAGATAAATTGTAAAAGCAATTGTGAGATGAGGAGAGTGAGATGCTCTGAGGTAAATTGTAAAATTGTAGAAGTCAAAATGAGATAACTGTGTGCTATCTGCATCAATCGGTAAAACTGCAAAACTTCGCTCTGGCCTCTGAAAGTTATGCAAAGTGCTTATAAACTCATCACAGAAAATAATTAAAAGGTATGAATGCTTTAAGTAAGTGAGGAATAACTTCACCAAGCTACAAACCACTTAAACTAGTTATTTTTTTCAAGTTTTTAAGATAGCAGATCCAGTACAGTGCCTTAAAACTTATATGTAGAGTATGTTTTTGCAGTGAAATATTAATGTTTTTGTTGTTAAAAAAAAAAAAAAAAAAAAAAAAAAAATAATATATATATATATATATATATATATATATATATATATATATATATATATATATGTGTGTGTGTGTGTGTGTGTGTGTGTGTGTGTGTGTGTGTATATTAAGCACATGTATATACATATATATATATATATATATATGTATATGTATATTCATATATATATATATATATATATATATATATATATATATATATATATATATATATATATATATATATATATAGATATATATATAATATATATATATATATATATATAATATATATATATATATATATATATATATATATATATATGTGTGTGTGTGTGTGTGTGTGTGTGTGTGTATATTATTTCACTTAAGCATTAAACCAATAGATTTTATTTAGAACACAGTACCAAAGGACAAGTAGCATTATAGGGATAGCCAAATGGGAGAAATTCCTGGTTTTGGGACCATTATGCAGGCAGATCCAATAACAACT
>JAIEZT010000013.1:24913270-24963270 GCA_019594935.1 Periophthalmus modestus | reverse complement strand
CTCACAGTGGAGTCAACTGTGGAGAGGTTTAGTATTCCTCGGGTTACTTTAGAAGTCCTTGTAAAAGTTATGACTGCACATTTGGCTGCAAGGACACAAACAAAAAGCTGGCCACTTCTCTGCAATGCTTTCAGTCCTGATCAACAGTGCACTGTCTAGACACGACTTCATTGGGCCTGATTGGAATATATTCTAAAGAGCCATCTTATCAAGCTTTCTATTAAACATTCACTTATGCCAAGTACAGTATACTTAGGGTTTTTGGGTTGTTCTCTCTTTGCTAACCACAGAACATTATGTGAAGTTGTTTTGTCTGGTAATTGGAGCTGAAGTAGAGCAACATGTTGAGTGTGTAGGTGGAGAGTGAGACAGGGTCATGCTATAAACCCTCTATTATGAGCACGAGGGGCACAACCTGTCTCCCCCAGGACCTGCTCATGAATGAAGCACTCACCTCTGCGTGGGCCCGCCGACAGGGAATTACACAACCCATTGGTCTGGGATAGAGTGCGCACTTTCACATTTAATAAGCAATTTCAAAATCCACGTGTGCAGTTGTAGATTAGCCATCACAACGGTGTGCCTCTTTGCCGTGGAAAACACTGACCACTTTTTTGCACATTTGCAGGCACTTGTCCCTCTGCCAAACAAACAACGCTGGTCAACCATGGTATGCCGAGGTATTTACGCTAAACACTGGCAACAAGATTCCATCGCTCCTCCTCGAGCTCACTAATACATTCCTTTGAGAAGCCACTGAGTCCCTTTACCCGGGAGCAGTTTATCTTGATCATGTCAGGATTTAAAAGCAAACATATACTACAGCTATATATTCCATTTTAAAAACACCTATGTCTGCCCCTCTTCATGCAGAAAACCTTCCCAGAAACCATGCATAGATTTTTTTCCTAACCTTTTACAGTTTCAATATGTATTGTTAGGTGGCAATTATGCGGCAAACTAGTATAATTTATTAGTAGGTTATTGTAGGTTCCATCCCTGACCCTGCAATATAATTATCATGTATCATTTAAATGTTACAATTTTCATTCTCTCAGACTCACAGAGATAACCATTGCATGGATAATGTGCATTTTTTATATGCCAGGTGTGCCATCCAACAAAGATTTACATGCTGGTACTATATCCATTGATGGCAACATTACTTCAGCATTCTGATATACAATTTCAGGACTTTTGATGATTCTAAAATACTTTGTTTTCAATTATGTATTGCTATTTTAACTGTCCTAATTTTGCATCTCTATGAAACCCATGTATAGGGCATTAACAAGTCTCTTGCTTTCACTTTAGAAATAATTACTATGGGCTTAACAGAAAGATTATCCCTGTTTTTGTTTTTTTTGTTTGTTTGTTTGTTTGTTTTTACTGCACTTAGTATAATAAAATAAAAAGCAAAACTGAAAAACAGACAGTCAAAGCTTAAGGCTAACATAAACTTACATTCTTCTCAGGATTCAGGAAGTGTGGTGGACTCAGATTTTAAGCCTAAAATGTTCACACATATACTGTTAAAACACTCCTCTATCCTGAAGTTCATTTATACAAACACCATTTATCTTGACCACATTTTAGTGATGTTTTTATTGTTGTTTTTCTTTTTTATTTTTTTACCTTGTTCACTTTGTCCAGCTGCCATGGATATAAACTGTGACTTAACAAATGAGAAGCACAGTTGAATTGTAAAGCCAGAGAGCTCCCATATATCATGAACTATAATAACATTGAACCAAAGTAATACAATCCATCCATTATGTTAAGGACCCGTTAACATTGGGTGGAGATGTTTGCAGCAGCAGGTGGACATGATGAGATCACTGAAACCTGTTTGTTAGCGGTTGCTCCCATTCCCTGATCATTTTCACCATTCAGCTACTCTATAACTGTTACTTAATACATGTATGTACAACATCAAAGTTAGGATGTACTTTGCAAAGCATCAAAGAGCCTGTACCTGACTTTTGTCCATATATTTGAGGAAAATTTGTCTTGACCCAGTACAGACATATACTGAATAAGCAGCTCTTGGGGTAAAAATAATACCTCTGTATTCTGTCTGCATCTAATAGTAAAGCATTTTATTTGATAATCAGGAAGTGCACTGTTAGCATGGAAGCTTTTGTTAGCCTTGCTGTGACAAAACTCTGCTCTGGCCTCTGAAAGTTGTGTAGATTACGTATAAACTAATTGCAGTAAATAATTCCATTGGAACACATAAGGTAAGTGAGGAATAACTTTTTTTATTGTTTAAAATGAACTTCTGTTTTTTGATTAAATTTTAAAGGCTGTAAAACTCAGGTACAACGCCTTTGAGTATTTTCATTACTAATTGATGGAAGAAGGAAACCCCTTTATTTTATAATCTTTTGGTCATTTGGTGAATTGAAATAGTCTTTTCAGTAATTTAAAGTCTACATGCTCAATTACACTCTCTGGGTAAATGGTAGTGAAATGTAAATTAACTGTAGAGTGCCTATACTGTGTAAATGCCTGCCGTGACGCTGTTTACAGCCCAAACACTCACCACCCACACAGTGATTACTGACAGAGCTATGTGCTGACTTTATGTGTTTCCAGTCAAAATTATCCAGGAATGAAGACTGACACTTCAGGATTAAAACCGACACAAAATTACAGCAGACCAGTGGAGATGCACACACACACATACACACTGAACTGGAATTATACAACAGCAGTGTTTTCACAGGGCTGTGAGCAGATGTGACCAGGCCTGTTGTTTTAGCATCACTGACAAATCCAAATAATAATTTAAGTGCATGTAAGTAGATTTCCAAAAAGAGTTGTTTATTTGTTTATATTCTTTTACATTCGTGACCAAGAATGCCCCCTGTTGACACACTGACCACAGGGCAGCATCAGGGAGATTGTTGCTGAGAGGCTGAAAACCAATCTGTGTACTGTATACTTAATGTCTCTCCCCTGAGCTCTCACACAGTATTTTGTCCTCTCTGTCTTTCAGATCAGTGGTTGTTTTTTTTTAAACCCTTTATCTTTATTTACTTTTTTAACTAATGATAATCTTTTCAGAATACTGTCATTTTATGTCATTTAAGGGTCAGTGTCCCTATAACTTGCACCACCAATTATATAATAACTATTCACAGTCTGTGTAAATCCAACAGCAAATGGGAGATAGGGCGAGCTTACTTTAATTCAATACTTTAAGGAGCCATTATTATGCATTTTGGAGGGTTTTTTATAGCAAGCTTTGAGCCTTGATATTTTCTTTATTACAAATTAAACTAATTTAGGCTTTGTGTAGTAGAATACTTTAAATCCCCTCCCAGTCATGAAATGTGAAAAGCACCACCAGATGGTGACAGTCCTGTATGTGATGACATATTGGAAAGCGAAAGTTGCTGGTCTGTGCTTACTAATGGTACACTTCCCACAAATGGATTGTGTTTTGAGCTCTGAAGGGGAACATAGAAAAAAAAAGCACGAGCAGTAGAAACGTGAGAGGGCGGAGTTACAGTCAGCACTAGACAGGTGAGAGGACGGAGTACCTGGTATGGAGCGAAGACCCAAAACTGGTATTTGTGCATCCCAAATTTGATTCCTATGGAGCCCTGAAAGTTATCTAAAAATATGTTTTCATCCTGTTCACATAAGATGATAAATTAGCTTCATAACCAAAAGTTATACAGATGCTCTGAGGCTCAGCAACAAGGCAAACTGATATTTCTATAATTTGCAAACCATATAGATTGGTACAGATCATGAGTCCTTATGTCTTTTTAATGTTTTTATATGTGTTTGTCTTTTTGTATTTCTCCTTGCTGCAAAACTAATTGCCCCATGGGGGACACAAATAAAGTGAAGTGAAGTGAAGTGAGTCTGATCTTCTGTTTGAAGTCATCTTTGGACCATGTACAAATATAAATATGGTTCACAACTTCTAAGGTTCACAAACATGCAATGTGTATTAACCTATAATAACATTATAATTGTACAAATATTAGTTTGTCTTGTTGCTAAGTTTCAGAGCCTACCAGAGTTAATTATCTGGTAAACAAGATATTATATTGTGTGAACAGTTATTTTACAAACATCATTTATTTTTTTAGGGGCTCCACACAACTCAGTCACGCTGCTAATTTCAAGGATGGATCCTGTCGTTAGCTGTACTCGTCGTCCCAGTAACAACCTGTTCCATGCCACAAAGCAGCTGATGAGCCTGAACCTTCGCTGTGTGTATGTGTGCAGAGGTTAACAGGGTGCCTGTTGTGGTTATCATAGACACAGCCAATACTTTGGGTTTGGCCCTAACACTGAACCACGGCCCATGACAAGGCTTTGTGTGTGTGGCTGGTACCATAGCAGAACAGAGTAAACAGCAGCTATGCTAATATCTGCCATACAAGCATCATACATGAGCTGTGTTTTCACAGCTGTGGCGGTTCTGACTGCTGCTCATAAACTGCACGACAAAGCAGCACTTCTACTCCGGCAAGACTTTTGTCCAGTTTAAGAGTATTACTAAATGTGCAGTGCTGTTTAGTGCTATATCATTCTTGTTGCCGATCTACTATAAATGTTCCTTGACATTTTGTTTGGGATAGGATTAGTGAGTTATAGTTCCATAAATAAGCACAAAACAATTGTTTTATTTTTTTTGTATTTGTTTTATTCTGTTCATGTGTTTGAATTAGAATGTCACTTCATTTCACGCTCAGTTGCTATTTGTTTGGCTTTATCTTTACATTGACATTTACATACCCAGTCAAATGTTAAGGTAATTTATTAGACAATGTGACCTTGCTGTACCTTATACAATTGCACATGCTAACAAAACACACTTAACCCAAGTCATGCTATTGCTAACCTTCATGACTGCCACAAACCACCAATGACCCTGTATAATATGACTCAATGAGACCAAAGGGAAATTCCACATCAGAGTGTTTTCTGAAGATTTTGCCTTGTCTACGGCTCGTTGTGGTAATTGAATTAGGAAGTGGAGGGAACGTAAAGAGCTGCAGAGTGGCTTGTAAATAAACATACATGGCCTTTTAATCCAGCCCCCGTTTGAAGTGCATAAACCCCTCCAGGCCCTTTTATGAGGTGTACTTCTCCTGCTTGTGCTGTGGCGGATTGGGTTTCACAAGTGGGGTTAGTTCGTTTATTTTAGAGGGAGGCAAAGAAGGTGTGGGGTGATGAGATGAAGAGGAAAATAGTTAACAGAGATACATGCAAGAGAAAAGGACGGGTAAATTCAAACAGGCTTTATGGTTAAGTGGCGGTAACAGTTTGTTTAGGTGGTCAAAGGCTCTTCTAAGTCAAGGTCGCAGTGCTGGGAAATGGGATGCTAGCACTTAAGCATCTTGATGATAGCAGCAGCGCAGTTCACCCATGCATCAAACCAAAGGTCGGCAGTTTAATCCAATTACCTTATCCTATAGGCAAGACACTTTGCATCCACCTTGCCTCTATGGATAAAGCATTGGTTTGTGATTAGTGTGCCCCAGGGTTATAAGAAATTTTCATTAAGAAAACTCTCATCATGACTTGAAATCATAAGCCCTTATGTAATGGACCATTCCTCATAGACTCTATCTATAACTATGAAAAAAATGAATACATAAACACTTGCATGTAAGTTGAGGTTGTTTTATTGAGTTCATAAATATGTGAAAATTATACTTTACTCCATTTAAACTCTGGTAGTTAGAGTTTTATGGGCTTTTATTATAGTAATGTAACATAAGTCAAAATCCATTTCCATCAGAGTGCAATTTAAGCAGTCATTTAAAATGTCTGGGGCTGCGATCCATCACAGCTGTGTTCATCTTTGGAACAAATGAGGGGCGAATGACTGCATTGCTTTTGTTATTCCAAATCTTGTGAAAACATGTAGCTCTCTAATATGGCTTCAGACTGATTTGTGGGAGCAGATTCACTGGAATACACTAGTGGAAATAGTGACTGTCTGCCCAATATCAACAGCATCACTGAAACCATAGACATTTGTAGGTCCCTGGTGCTCCCCAAAACCGTGTTTCCATCAAATTATTTATCTCCAGATTATGGCTTGGCACAATCAATGGCATCTATTTTAAGGGCTAACCCCATCTCCTATGCTTCTGTGCCCTCGTTGTGGGAGGTCCTAAGCACACCAAAACTACATGGAGAATTTATGACACCAAGTTCCAGCTGCATACCTTAGATTTCTTTTCAAACAGATCCATCTCCATGTGAAAACAGGCCTACATAAATCTTAACTATGAGTAGATGAAATTTTAAAAAGGGTTTACTCTGTGCAGGTCTTTGGGGGAGTTTAACCTGGGACCATTTGAAACATGAAATTAGCTGCTCCAAAACAGATTTCTAAAAACTCTTTTGATATACTGTATACACAATAGCTTGATGGATTGCAGAAATGAGATTTAGGAGAGGAAATTAGTATGATCCCAGTGCAGTGTAAATATCATGAGAGGACTATAATTCATGGAGGACTCCCAAGCCCATTAGTGTTTCTGTGGCGTGGTTTGGCATTCCAGCATCCGGACATGTTGAATACTGTCTAATATTTAAATGACAGGTTGAATCTAAAATAGAAACAAAAACACAATGACAAATGGCTATATGATAATGTGTCACTGGCTCACATTTAGGTCTCAAGCTGTTTCAAATCACAAAAACTGTATTTTTGCTTTTTGTATTTGAGTAATCTTTTGACTGAATGTCTGGACTGGATTTGAAATTAAAATAACATTTTGGAGTAAATGCTGCATGCACTTACCCTGGCCAGCAGAAAGAATTGTCGTGATATTTATGGGATCACAAACTCATAAGAATCCATCTGGTCCAGCTGCTGCTGTATAATATGGTTCAGCCACTAGTGGTTCAGGCCAATCATAGGGCGGCATTGTGGTTTGGGTAGAAGCCAAAGGTGAAGTGGACAAACGAACCAAAACAAACATGGTAACGCCAAGAGATGTACTTCAGCCTATTTTAGCAGATATTCAGACTATTTTCTGTTTGAAAACCGTGCAGAGGGTAAGCGCTTGGTGCATTTGTGGACGGGAAAGATGTCTGTGCTTTTCTCTTAACTAAATTTGAGAAAAAGATGACTTCTCCACTTGTTCTGTGATTGTCACCCTTCAACCAATCACCATGTTCCTCCTTTTCCTCCGTTCCAGATTGATAAATGTGCAGAACTTAATTCAGAGAACTAGACATATCAATGCAGCTCGAGCTTTGTTAGTGTCCAGTGGGTCAAAGGATGGCAAAGATCAACCATCATCTCAAAATAGTGCTGTGTAGTGTGTGGATAGGGCCAATTCAAAATGTCTTGTTTTGAGGTTGCAGGAGTCTATCCAACTGTCTGTTGACTGTCACGTTGAGTGCTTGTGTCTGCCAGCAGGTGGTGTCCTCTGATAAACCAGACAAAAACGAAAAAGACACACAAAATAATTGTTGGTTATTTCACACTACAAATCTACAGTAAAAATCTATGTTTTAAAAAAGAAAAACAACTTAATAGAACATAATATATAATACACTTACTTAACATCAGTTTCAATATCTCACATAAAGCTTCATACCATGTTGTTTCATCTCTTATTTTGTTGAAAACGGCTTTGCTATTTATGGACTAAAGCACTATGGTAAATAAATCCAGCTATGTCTTGTTACCTTGTGTTAGCTTTTACGTATACATGTGATTTGAATTGTGTTTTAAAGCTTGAGTACCTGACTTTTTCCTTGTACTAGACAGTGCTCTGAATGCAGTTCAATCCCCTTTCCAAATTGCATAAAACTTTTCTCTACCTGTTCGTAAATGTTATCACACCAGAGGTCAATGTCAGTATTCTATGTGACAGCCTGGCTAAAGCGCTACCCCTGTGTGTGGCCCTAGATGGCGTAGTCCATTCAAACCCTCATGTGGATGTATGGGGCTTTGTGCCAAGTGGCTAATAACTGCAGCAAGACTTCTCAGGTAGCTGTTTTCATTCCCACTGCTCCGAGGGCAGCATTAGTCTGAGACAAATCCTATCCCAACACACTTTTAAGGCAATTTCCCTCCAACCAGATCCAAGAGAAAACCATTTGGAAAGTTCCATTTGTCAAGGTGGATCATCTGATTCTCCCATCACACTTCTATTACAACAAAATAATGGGGCTTATGAAATGTAATGCTTTTTTTTTTTTAAACTGGAAGAATAAGAGATGACATCCTAATAAAAATAGACAAATAGAAAGATGAATATGGCTAGCAACATTAGCACTAGACGGGTCATAGTGAGGCTGCAGGATCACTGAGCACAGAGTGAGCGATGGGGCCTTCAGCCTGTGTGGTTTGGAGCTTTGCAGTGCTGTTTGGGTGCCATGTTAGAGAGGGGTTAGGGCCAAGGCAAACAGTGCTACACACATACACTGCACTCGGGGTCTTAATTTAGACTCTATTTGGATTTGTGCTAGATCTGTGTGTGTTGGAGTGCACCTCTGTTCTCTGACGCAGCTGCTCCCTTCACCTTGTTCTGTCTCATTACTACACTTGGCCATGTGTCAGTTTCTGCTGTCAGAGTGCTCTGTCAGCTCACTCTTACTCAAGTTGGTTTGCATTCATTATTTTTGTATGACACCATTATTGATGCCACCAATGTTGTTTTGGCATGTAGATTTATGAAGATGCTTGGTAGTGCTTAGGGCCATAAATTTGACTTTTCCTAACTGTTTCTGAGAGACAAATGACAAAAACATTTCAAAGTAAAGCACTTAACTCTCATAAGGTCAACTGACTCCCATTCACTAAAATCAATAATGCATGGTGTATATGGTGTTTGCCAGTGACATCCAGTCAGGTGAGGCAGGTGAGGCAGTGTCTCACCTGCCATCACAGAGAAAACATAAATGAAATAGTTATATTTATCCAATGATTTGTACTATAAAGTTATTTCCTATTTAATTTTGCAATTTTGTTCTTTTTTTTTTACTCAAAATTGCTGAATTTTTATGTTTACCATTGAAATCCTGAGAAGAGACGCGTGGTGAGGCACCAGCCGTTCGTGCTTCACATGGACTGACTGTGCTGTAGTTCAGCAGTGCTTTAAGCGGCTGTGAAAAGGCACCGGGTGAGGCACGCAGTTACCTGGCCTCATGTTAGGGGGCACTCGTGAGCCCAGGGATTCCGGTACCTCTCGCAGAATAGGGGCCACAAACTACAATTTAGAGTTAGCAAGTCAACTTTAGCAGTTCACTTTTTTCTTCTTGTCTGGCCCTACTTTTTAAATGGAGGAAGATTACATATTAAAGCTCAAGCAGTTTTCTAAACTGGACTTTCTGTCGAAGCAGGAGGTTATAATTAAAGGAAGACCAACGCTAAACGAGCTAAATGCTCCAGACGACAGGACAAAAGACTCGCTCTTTTCAAACAGAGAGGTACGAAATGGTAAGAAATGTATCAATCCATTGAAAATTGGGGAAACAGCTTAAGGACAAAAAACAATATAAAACCAGCTTTTTATTTCATACTATTAGAGCTATTTCATACGGACTTCGGAACTTTTATTTTGAAATTCTTTTTTATTCTGGCCCCAAGTCACTGGGAGAAAAATTGACCCGGGGTCAGATTTACTTGCCGACACCTGGTTTATGTTTGTAAATCTGATTGTGACGACATCAGTGCCTCACCAGCCATGAACCTCACCGCACGTCAGTGGTGTTTGCATGTTTCTCCCCTTCTGTGGGTATATCCCATCAATCCAAAGCATGCACAATAAAATCCTCCACCTAAGGTAGTCCTGACCAAACCTATCCCAATATCTTCAGATGGGTCATCTGCAGTGCCCCCAGCTCCTGACAGGTTGTCCCAGTGCCATTTAAGGATGGGTCAAATGCAGAGGACATATTTCCCTATGAGGAGAATAGTGTACATTAACCATAACTTTACCAAATTAATTAAAAATGATTGTTTCTTAACTGGGGCACCAGGCATTTTTGACTTTAACTACATAAGACAAGGTTTCTCCCCTGGGCTTATTTTTATTGAGAAAGGCTTAAGTTAATGTATCACCCAAATTATGGATTTATATTACATCAATACATAAACTTGTGTGACTTCCCCACAATCAGAGTAAGAATATCAATTATAATGGGACTAATCCAAATGTCTACCTCTATATAAACATACCTCCAAGTGTCAGCCAAGGCAAAGAGGTGAAAGCTAAGGAGGTACTTGAGCCGTAAGGACTACAGGCCGGTGATAAGCTGAACTGCGTACACATGAGCAGTGGGGAGCAGGCTCATTATGAAGGCCATAAATCTGGAGGAGCAGTGCCAGAGAATGATCGCTCTCCCACTGTCTAAACAGCGCTCTGTCTCTGCCTTATTAGCAACTTTCACCCAGACATGGCTGCAGATAAAGCTGAAGATTACATTACAGCTGCCAGAGGGAACACACCGTCTGCATGTCCTCTGCTCATTTTCACGTTTTACACTACCTCTTTTTATGGAGTCTGATATAATGGGTCAGTGGGTGCAACAATTGAGGCAATGTGCCAGTCCATTAGGCTTAATTCTGTAGTTGAATGGTTAGCATTGCCACGTGGGACCTTTTCTGTGTGGTGTTTGCATGTTCTCCCTGTGTCTATGTGGGTTCAAACATTTAGCTAAAATATGCACAAAAGGCTACTCCTCCAGTTTTGGTAATCCTGACCATGAAGCTCCCCAAAGATCTGGAGAAATGTTCTTGGTCGCTGCACCATAGTCGCTCACTGCATTTTCTCACTGCTCCTTACATGGAATTGAAGACTGGGTCACAAAAATATACAATAAACAATATAACCTAACCCTTTTATTGAAGCATTTTATCATCCCCTTTCAAGGTTTACAGTGACTGAATTACAATTGATATGATTGCAATAACAATAACATTTGCAGTAAAAGCATTAAAATGTAAGTTGTTTGCAAAAAGTACAACACAAAATGCTCCATTTAACAAAAAAATACGGAAACATCAGGACAATGCAGGTAGTAGGAACTCGATCCAAAATTCCACAAATGCTGTTAATAGTTTGGAGCATGTATAAACTAGACAAACTTCTGCAGCACTACATTCCACCCTAGATTATAATACTTATCTTTACTATTCTTTTACCAAAGCAGAGCATGAGTCTTATAAGCCCCACTGCAGGTCCACCCCATAGTAGGATTTAGCAATGACACTTAAGACCTGAAATGAATGCTCATCCACAGCCTGGGAAAGTAAACTGTGAGGAGGCAAACACATTCAGTCGCACCAGTGGATTCCGTCTCCAGGGACAACCTCGCCGTCAGGTAAAGGCACACGAGTCCACCCATAAATCTCACATAAGAATTGTTCTGTAAGAATGGGAAAAAACTGTGTTTGTGTTGTAAAGCTATATAATAACTGAGCTGTTTTAGACCATAAGGAAAATCTCTCTCAATTGTCAGTTGAAAGTGGAAAGCATAAGATTAAAGTGCATGATGGCAGGTTAGTCTACTCATTTCACTAAAACGTGGTTAACACAAGTATACAAGATTTTTTTTCTTCAAATTAAAGGTTATAATTTTACTTTCTGGTTGCAGATATGACATTGAGGTGATTCCATAATATCACCTAGAAACCATAATGTTAATGAGGGCCAAAACTCTCTCTGCTTTTTGGATGAAATGTTTGGTGTTGATATCATGGGTAAAGTTATTGCATATTTATAACTCAGCGCTACTTCTTGTATTTTTTTGCACTTTTCTTCTCAACTTTTCTACACACTGGCACTTTATGTAAAACTATGATAAACAGTAAGTAATAAGTGGAAACCATATACACTTTATATAGTTATATACGTATATTAGGCTGATAGGCGACTTTCACCTAATGCCATGTTAAAGGGGAAATTGAGACACAGGAAAAGCTAAGAAATGTATGCTTTATTAATATTTGTGTAATGACATAGGCCAGGGGTGGGCAAACTTTATGACACATGGGCCACAATGGGTTCTAAAATTTGACAGAGGGGCCGGACCAGGATATATATATATGTATATATTACATTAGAGATTTGGCCTGTAACATGTAGCAAAGCATGAATATGCAAGGCTCATTGTACGAATTGTTTTCCAAATGCATTCTTTTAAAAACTCACCTTCAGAGAAAGGCTTTTGCTAATTTGAATGCCAGCCTTGGTACTTTGATCGGACTTCGGTGAAAAAATATTTTGTTGTCCACGCTGTATTAAACAGCGCTCACTATCCACTTTTCTTTTCTTTGATAAGCTAATTTTTGTAGAAGGGCTGATAAGAGAATAAGAGCAATACAAGGTTGATGTAGTTGAAGTGCGCCATAATTTGATCACATTCGGTGGGCCTGATTAATAAGTCCAACGGGCCATATGTGGCCCCCGGGCCGTTGTTTGCCCACCCCTGACATAGGCCAATCCACAGAAAACAAAAGTTCACTGTTCTCTGTCTACTGTCAGCACAATAAATTACAGTACAACACAGTTTTTATGCATGAAATGTGGACTAGTTTTTAACCAAAATGAAAAACAACGTAATTAAAAAAAACTTTTTAAACTATCCTCCACAATTCTCTCTATGGCTATTTAAGTTGGATAAATAAAAGTTCTGAATACCAACATTTAACCGTAGCGAGAAGTCTTGCAGAATTCCTTTTTTTCAAAAACATAAGGAAATGTTTCAGGGTTTTTTTGTTCATTGAGGTGCTGAAATTTAAAGAATTTCATGACAATACATGATCCAAAATCGACATGTGCTGTTCAGACATAATGATCACCGTAAGGAACACATGGAGATGATAAATTGAAACAATAAAATTTAAAAACAGTTTATTACCAGTAGATATGACGTGTGAGATTCTCCACATAATTTAGTGTCAGCACTGAGCCAGCATCCACAGTTCAAAGTGATGGTTCTTGGGTGAAAGGGGGTCTGTTTTGGGATGAGGAGGCTACATAAGAACTCCTCTCTCACCTCTGTCTCTCTCCAGCAGCTCTCATTCTCCCCAAAGACTTCAGTGCACAATGGGATCCAGCTGTGAAGTTGTAAAACCCTCTGGAAACGTCGCTTAAGAGGCTGTAGCGCCTGCAAATGGCTTCAATTATCCTGTCATGCTAATAAAGCCAGTTCAAATGGAGGGTGATTGACCAAGGCAAACACATTAGTTTATTTGCTCCAGGGCCATAAACAGAGACAAAACACCCAGTTCCCATGTGCATACTCATAGTTACCGTAAAGAAGACATATTATGCAACAAATGTATATCCTTACTTTACATTTTGTTCCTCGTAATTTGCAATACTGATTTAAAACTAATAATCGAAATGGGTCCATTGACTTCCTGTTCAAAACTCCAGGACTAATAGGCCCTGCTCCCTCATAGTGAAATTTTACCATAGAAAGCAATACATTTCTCTTGTTGTTTTAATGGGGCGACCATAACAGCAAGAATAAAATAACTAAATTAGAGATATGCAAACAAAACTTCTAAAAAATAAGTTTATTTTATCATGAATTACAAACAATTAATTATGTATTTAAGCAAATTTTAAGAAACAGTAATTATCTATTTTCCCCTAGCTCACTGTCAGGTGTATAGTTCCCAAAAAAATCAATGAATCACTGATGGATCATGGGTAATAAAGCCTTTTTCTCACATCATTCTCCCAATTTTTAACAGGGGTGCCAATTTCAATAAAGCAAACATCTATGAGGTCACAATTTGGGATAGCCATAACTGAAGCCAAAATGTCTAGACACCTATTTTCACACTGCAACAAGTTAATGTAATTATACCATGATCTTGATGGTCATCATTCTTCCCATGGAAAAGTGTTGTCAGTCTGTCTTATCCAAAGGGTGAGCCATTTCCGGTGTGTCATAGAAAGTGTGCATAATGCTGAGGCTGTGATAGGAATGACACAAATTATTTTAAGTTTATCTGAACAGGTTCATGTTGCCCCGTATACAAGCTACACATTGTCATATTCACTACATTACTGGGTTTCAGATGGTGTCAAAACATTCTATAACTACATTCTATCTATAATAATATTGAATACATTTGTGCTGTGATATAGCGAGTGATCAGCTGGATATTTGTTATTATAATGAGCAATAGGGAAATCTGGTTCTTTTTCCCATCTGGTAGTATGACATCATCAAATTGTAAAATCAGAAAACCACCGACTGAACTCCATTGGTATGAGGCAGGTGAAGTCTCTTGCCTAAGGACAAAACAACTGTGTGAAATACTAGTAGCAAGAATCAGATAAAGTACTCCCAGCTATCTCATAATTCCTTTGAGGCAGCATTTTGAACAATTCACAAATTACAACTGAGCTTCAATTACCTAGAATGTAAAACACACTCTTGTAAACAATTTAATGACCCATTCCACCTGTCCCAAACCTCACACGTCTGCTATTACAGTACAGAAATGCAGAGACAGTGACTGATGCTGCGAGTTAAAGCCTCTGAAAGCTCCTGTCCTCCTGCTCCTGCCAGCAGAGTGTGAGGAGAAGAGGTGACCACCACGAAAGTTCATATATCTTCATCAGGTTCACCACAGAACATTTATCTATGAGCCAGTGCTTATTAGCCTCATTAAAAAGCATAGGTTCAAAAACCGGACAGGATAAAAAAGTACTTGCAGATGTACTCCCTGTGAATAATTAAATCACTTGCTGGCATATGTTGTAGGGATAAACCCTACTGTTAATGTCATCAGTTACAACTTTGAGGAGGTGAAAGTGAGTTTTATTTACCAATTTTGAGTGGGTTAATTGCCACAAAAACATTAGGTAAAAGGTCATTTCACAATTGTAATCATGAGAAAGTGACTTTTAAAGAACATTAATATGTTCACACAACCCTCTTGCCTTTATTCTTTCCAGTTTGATCACACAGGAAACAGGAAGTAGGAGTATCCTACTGCCTTTCCGCTACCAATCGGTTCCCACCAAAATAGTGCTTCTCTGCTCAAGCTGTGCCCTGTTACTGAGGGATGCAAAGGAGAGTTTGACAGTGATGGTCCTTCCAACACTGTGTATATGTCTGTACTGGACAACACCCAAACAAGAACCCTTTTCTTTTGGCTACTATGAAGTTAAAAGGAATCACAAATTAAAACAATGTATAGCATAACAATGTTTAGCCTACCTACAACATTACCTTTACCCTTACCTTGTATTATTACATTATTTTCCTGCTGTAATGACCACTGTCTCATCCTACGCGGCTGCAGCAGATTACAGTAGCACATGATGAACTGAATATGGTACAGGTGTATAATGTGTGCACCTGCACTGCAGGAGGTCTGCATATCTCACATAGTCAAGTCAGGCGACATGTCTCTGGAGACATGCACACAGAAATGCTGCTCCCTGGTGTCAGTGGGAAGTCCGGGAAACATTCACTTGTGTTCACAAAGCAGCAGCAGACAAACACTGGAGGGCTGTGTTTGTCAAGGTCCTCCAAAACAAACCTACGTTGACCCACTACTACAGGGTTTAATGCCACATACTACGCAGGTTGCAGTTCTTCCATATGATTATTTGAAGTGAAAAATGTAAAGGAGATATCTGATATTTGTTGCAACATGTAAACCGTTAAGGTTTTGGTATACTTTATTAAACATGTAAGTGGGGAAATCATACTCTGCATTTCATCCATCCTTCAACAAGTGCAACCAGGGCAACCAGTCCTGTTGTACAGCAATGATGAGCTGCAGTACATCAGTGATAGCCTATTAGTGGTGAAAACTTTACCACTGTGCTCTTTAAGATGAAGATGAAGGAAACTGAATCTCTAATAATATTGTAATGACATGAATGAAAACTATTGTTCTGTGTTTCTTGATTGTGTATTTATTTATTTAACACTTCCAAGTAGGTTTATTAAGAACCAATTCTCATTTAGAACAACAACATGTTGACGACTTTTTTATATAATTCTAGCATTAGCCTAAATCAGTCCAAGTCGCTCACCATCTCATAAAACTGCCAGCCTAATTGCACTGGAGTAAACCCACATGACAATGGCAATTTACGGTGTGAGTGAAGAGGGCATTTTTGTAGCCATTAGAGTCCACTCTGCACAAAGGGTTTATATGCTTGTGCTGGTGGGGTTAAGAGCTCTTTACATTCACACATCATTTATAACGCTGGTACAAATGCACAGCTGGCCACGACATGAATTGTCCATCAAAGCCAAACAGGCCCATTCACAAAAATTCCAGCACATTCCCAGGGAAGTGAGCAAGAGAACAAAGATAATAGGAAAGGTGGTAGATGGTCTGACCTACAGCCACATGGTTGTAGTCCAAATCCCATTGTAGCCTTTCTATACTGTTCTTGTGTTCACGAGCAAGACACTTCACCTACTTTGTTTGACACACTGATTGGTTGTTGTCAGAGAAGAAACCAATATATGAACAAATACCTGTTCTAGTATCTAGTTACTTTCCACCTGCATTGTTGGGAGGAATTCACTAAATGTGTTTAGTTACAGAACATAGAATACCTGCATTAAAAATATTATTATTATTATTATTATTTTATATTCTGTTACATGATGCAATCAGAGTATACTGTATTTTTAACACTTTCTCTTTAAGTTTGTTTGTTATAATAGGCAAATGTGACAGAGGAATAAAACAACTTTATGTTTGAAGCACTGTTTGTAATGCATCTATTTATTACTAATTATAGGCAGGAAGTGTGAGAATAAATGCCCTAATGTATTCTTTTGATTTTAAAAAAGTAACAATATTCTGAATACCAACAAATAAAAGTGACTGGACACCAGAATACACCTTTTCAAAATTAGTCTGCAAAACATACTTTTCATACATGTATTTAGTTACGTCCCTACCTGCAAAGGAAGGTATAATACCAGCTCAAATCCTGCAAATTCTATACCATCTCTAATATACTTGGATATATATAGATAAATAGATATAGACAAAGAAAAGACTCAGTTGTCCCAAAAAGGTTGTTCAGCAGTATACAGGACACACATGTGCACACAAGCACTCTCTGCCTGCAGGTTCCCACACAGCTCTGCTCTCCCTGGGGACTGGATAGACCTAATCCAGGGCAGTGGATTCTGATGCAGCAATTACACCACACCGAGAGGCTTGAGAACGTTCCCTCGCATACACATATCCGGCTGTATGCACTCATTTGTTTGACACATTATCGAAGTACCATGATTAAAACATGTGTAGTAGGTCGACTTTCCCTTTCGCCTAATCAGACCCAGTGTACATACAAGCACATACATGAAAATACTGTCAGGCCAGATGCTCAGTGCGAAGCAGCCATCCACCTGTCAACACGGCAGCAAATTAACTGACATCAAACACCAGCACACAGGCTTAGACATGTAGGGGACTGGAGAGAGAGAGAGGGAGGGAGGGAGACAGAGGGAGGGAGGGAGAGAGAGAGAGAGGGGGAGAGAGGAGAGAGAGAGGGAGAGAGAGAGGGAGAGAGAGGGAGCGAGAGAGGAGAGAGAGAGAGAGAGAGGAGAGAGAGAGAGGAGAGGGAGAGAGAGGGAGAGAGAGGGAGAGAGAGAGAGAGAGGAGAGAGAGAGGAGCGAGAGCGAGAGAGAGGAGAGGAGAGAGAGACAGAGGGAGAGGAGAGAGAGAGAGAGAGAGAGAGAGAGAGAGGGAGGAGGGGAGAGAGAGGGAGTGAGAGGGAGAGAGAGAGAGGGAGGGAGAGGGGGAGGAGAGGGAGAGGGAGGGAGAGGGGGAGGAGAGGGGGAGAGAGAGGAGCAAGACAGAGGGAGAGAGAGGGAGAGATGGGAGAGAGATGGAAGAGAGATGGAAGAGAGAGAGAGAGAGAGAGAGGAAGGGAGAGAGGGAGAGAGAGAGAGAGAGAGGGAGAGAAGGGAGAAAAGGAGAGATGGAGAGAGGGAAGAGAGGGGGGCTCAAAAATTGGGAATAAATTGAAAACAATTTCAACCTTGCCAGTTTAGTAGAAATCTACTTGTTTTTCCTTGTTAATGTTTTTTTGTTTTGTTTTGATTCGTTTTATTTTTACTTGTGAGTTTGAGCTTTTAACATGGTTAAAAGTCCAAAACCTCATCAAAAACATACCTGAAGTCGTCTTTTGCTTCATTCATGCTTGTTAATTCATTCATTCATCTGAGCACTAAAAATGTGCAATTCACATTTTACCCTAATTGTTGTGTCACAGGTTAAAACTAGAAGTTCTTTTGTGTAGGTTTTAAGCAACCATCACCTCACTTGTGCAGTCAAAGTGTATTCACAAGAAACACATGGCACTAGAAACTGAGGCGTAGTTTGTAATGTAGACATTATTTTAAGTTAGAACATGTTAAATCCTTATCCCAAGGTGACAACATGTTTAAAAGGGAATTAAAGCCACAGAAATGCACAGTATGTGTTCTTTAAATGGAAACACTCTGTGCTTTCTGGGGTGCACATTATAACTTTTCTGATTACCAACTGCTTGTCTCCAAGTTGTTATTGCTTTGCCTTGAATGTTCCGCAATATGGTATTAAACATATCTATCTGGACCGGCAGATGTCGGATCTGTGAAGAAGTGACCTGGTTCACAGTGGTTCATCGGCCATAAGCAGTGCGAGAAGTTACATAGTACATCTTTAAGTACTTGGCTAACTTAATTAAACTGTTTTCCTTGCTCTGTGTACTGCAGGAGGTATAGGAGTTTAGGTCCAGTTGAGTGTTGACTGGAGTAGTGCAGCCAGTCCCCGGACATTACTAGCTTCACTGTGGTGATTTGTAGAGCTAACTTCACATACTGATAGTTTTAACCTGCCTCCATTATGCATAAAAAAAAAAAAAAAATCAAGTACCCATGATGTAAATGTATTTGTTTTTTTAGTTGATCAATAACATAATTTAAAGTTTGAATTAATAAAAAATACGAACATGCTATTATGTCAAAGGATTTGTATTATTATACATTTTTCATAGAGTTTTAGGAAGAATTAATAAAAAGGAAAGATGCTAATATATGGTCTCATCTTTCTTCAAAAATACTGTTGTTATAGGTATTCACTTTTCACTATTTTGCTCTTTGAGAGGTTTCTGAATGAACAATAACATGCATAGATGATTATTTTACATTTTGTTCATTATTGACAGCAGTAATGATCTTAATGCTTAATAACTCACCTGATCATCATTCAGGTCGTATTATTTTGTATGGAGTTGCCGATCTTGACAGTAAATTACTTCTGTACGAACTACAGAGACATTTTAAAGCTTCCTAGAGTATTGGTGCATTGTTGTCTTGTTGGTCACATTAACATTGGACATTTTACACAAATTAAACCTACTTTCTATCATATTTAAGCATCTTCTTTTTTTTTCTCAAATTCTCGTTTGAAATGAATAGGAATCCTGCTTAACTGGAAGTGCCACCACAAAGAAACCATGGTTTAGAAGGATTTGGAGGCAAAAGAGGGCAGGGCAGGATAGGGCCAATAGAAACAGCAGAACTGATAGTCCAACACTTCATTTACTTGTTTTTAATGTTGGCCATGTGACATTTTATAAGCTACTATACATGTATGACTAGTGAGCACTTATACCTCGGACGCAGGAAGGCAGGATTATTTAAACATGCACAAAACAATTAAGACAAAACAGAGTAAGCTAATGATGAAGCCATATATAGCATGGTTAAAAGCTCAGAAAAGTCGATTTTGCAAAGTTAGTTGTCAGCTAATAACAAAGCTGGAAGTTTCCTTCCTTACTTACACTCCTATAATACTTTTAGTAGCAAATACGTTCAGAGTTCAGAGCCTACTCAGATTTTAGGCCAGTGAGGTAAAATTGGAAAGATGATGTTACTGTTTTAAGATCTTGACACGATCCAACTGCCAGGAGCTATTTCATGAAATATCCATTCTGAAGTGTATTTTCCTCTGTTTAATGTGGAAAAGTAGACTAAATTGTTTGATATAGACCTATTAGAATAATCTAGAAAGTATGAGAGTTTACACTGTGTAAAAACAGACTGATGACAGACATATATTTACATTTGACACAAGATTTTCTGTATTTCTCCATTGCTTGTTTCACTTGTTTTATTCATTTTTCAGATGGAGATAACCCAGAGCCCTTCATGGATGGTTGCTTTGACTTGTTGCTATGGCAGTCTCAATATGTTATACACAGTTAAGTCCAGGGCTTGATAGATGTCAATGCTATAGTGTTTAACATGCATTTGACCCCTCCAGGAGTGACGTGTTTAGAATAGTTGTGCACAAGGTCTGGTACCGATATAAACACTCTTTCCCATTCATTTTAATGAGGCAGCAAAATAAAAACATGAATTTAAATGTTTGTGATCTGTGCAGATAAAGGGTGGCTAATGCTGACTCCCATTGTAAAGAATTGCAGCCTTTACCTATGGAGTTCAACAGTGGCCACCCAACCCCTTGGTTCTGGAGGTAAATTTCAAATTATTTTTTTTCCCATTTTTTTTTCTGAAAAAAATTTATGTATATTAAAAAAAAAGAAAGTTTGCTCAGCTATGTGGTAACTAAAGAAAGCAAGACCTATCATTTTATTTTAAATCTGTTTCTGAAACTTTATAAACCACTAAGTAATGAAAGCATTTTGTGAAAAATAGCATGTGGAATTTGTGGGTGTGTTGTGCGTGATTTACCTTTCGGAAGAGCATTCAGCAAGTGTAAAAGTCTGTGTGCCTCTGCTTCTTTGGGCTATTGAATTGTTGAAGTGTTGTACAAATTCACATTTGCCCCTACTTCAGAACTTTTTTGCATAGAGTTTGGATTAAGGAGCGTCTGACGGGGAGTCATAAAAACTTTGAACAGCAAGTTTACCAGTGTTCTCCTTTTCCCAGTCCGGCACTTTAGGACATGGGACTGATGTGTGAAAGCCCAGTTTGATGGACAGCTCCTGTGCAAAGTGTTGCAGTTAAAGAGCTTATATTTTATTACTGTTGCTTTGAAAACAACATATTATTATCTTATATGTCCTTGTGAGTCTTTTAAAGCATTTTAAATCAATATCAAATGTCCTATCCGGGGCTACAAATTGCAGCAGCTATACTGTGCAAAAAGTTTACACCTGTCTGTCGAACGTACTATATTATCACAGTTTTTGCTCAGAGTTGTAATAAATTTGGCAGAACCCACTTAACAACTTAACTGGCTTTTCGTCTGCCTCAGATTTTGTGCATGTTGGCAAAAAGTGCCCATTTTTGCATATTTATTCTTTCACAGAAGCAAAACAGCGTTGCACCTTTAGCGTCTCTGTCAGAAATTGTGTTGGGCTTTTGCTCCACTTTTAGCATGTTTAGCTCTTTAGCACGTGAGCAAAAGTTTGATAAATGAAGCCCATTATGTTTGAATTTTTCAGAAAGTTTATGGGGAAAATGAATGGAAAATTTACTTCCGGAGCCAGAGCAGGGCACTGTTAAGCTTCATTGTGAACATGTGCCAGAAGCAAAGAGATATAGACCTAATTATGCATGTGAAAGCTGGTAGTTAGTGATTTGAATCTCCCAAATTGCATAAAGTGTTACATGACTGCACAGGACAGGAGAATACACATATTGTGAACCCCTCACCAAGAACTTGATTGTGTTGTTTCATTGTTTTGGTCCATGCTAAAAGCAAAAGTAAAATCCACTGGCACTTTGTTTATTTTTGCTGCACAGAGAAAATGACTTAAATGACTTGTGAGGAATGTGTTTAAAGTATATCTAAAGATCAACTGCTCAAAGTAAAAGAGTTGTCCATTATTTCAATTTACAAAAGTGTGGTTATATGTTTCTAATATTAACATTTACAGCTACAAAGTTGCACAAATGCTAAATCAGGCCTACTAGATGGCCATAAATGTGTCTTAACTGTCCTTTTTGGATGATCAGCGTGTAGACTGTGTAGTCTGACTAGTTCTCTGGAAAAGTGAAACAAAAGAAAAAAAACACACAAAAAATCAAGAGCATACTTAGAGTTACCTGTAAAAGGTAGACAGTGTTGTGTGCCTTGCTCTATATGTGGTTAACTCGATGCTCTGCTTGGGTTTCAAACAGCTGACATCTCATTGAGGGAAGATTGGGTAAAGGTATAAAAAGCTTTAAAAACATTGACGTGTGGATGTGTCATGTAAATCAAAGGCAAACTCCAAAGTGTTCACAAACCTGCGCCTACAGAGATAAGTGTTAATGACAGTTTTCTAGTGTTCCGGACTGTTATTAAAGTCTGTTATTATGGCTGAACGGGAAGTGCTTACACTTACTTAAACAAACTTTCACAATGATAGGCTCATGCTCATACAGAGGCCACATGCAGGGCTGCTCCAGTCTGCTATAATAGAGGCTCAGCAGCCAAACTACGGATTACAAGCTTGCTTTTTGTGGTGTAACTATCTATTCCTATCACATAAAGACCTTTAAACAGCAATGTTGAATAATCTTAAGTAGCATATTAAGGATTTTGTCATGAACTTTATCCATGAGCCCAGATATGATGTCAGTGTAATAGTTAATCTATGGAAAACAATCATAATGTTGTCCAAACCTGAAGGTTAGTTTTCCCCGCAGCAGGCTGACGATGGACAGATGGTGTGTGTTTATTGAACATGAAGATGAAACACTGATTACAGCTCCTCACATCAGGACAACTTCTGAGTGAAAAGTTACACTAATGTCAACACACAGAGCCCACGCTGAACAGTCAGGAGGAAGTTTGCTTCCTGTTTGTATGATTTCTCTAATGATGATATAAATGTTACTAAAATGCTCACAGTAAGCAAGGTTTTCTTTGATGAACATTAAATTGACAAAAACACATGATTATCACTCATTTGAACTCATTTTGAATGTTTTCCAGCATAGTCTTTACACCATTTGATTTGTATCTGATTTGTATTTAATTTTTATGCCAAATTTGTAATATGATCCATAAAATCCAAGGATGTTACATATGTAGGTAGCTTGGATTCTTGCAAGAAACAAATATTTGATTGGTCAAACAAGAAATGTGCGATGACTCTGTTCTTCAATATTGGCTAAATTGCAGAAAAATCTTGGTAACCAAACAATCACACAGGTCAACTGAACCTGTGGATATCGGCTTTCCTTACACAGCAGAATTAATTTCCATTTGTTTGTGAGTTAACAAATTCTTGAGAATCCATCTTGTCCCACAACTGATGTTGCATTTGGGCCCAACCCACCAGTGACAGGGACCACCAATCACAGAGCAGCATTGTGATTTGAGCAGACGCCAAAGAGGAAGCACCAACGAAAAGAAACCTGGACAGCTTGGCTTTACTCAGCTGCTGCAGGAAGTGCATCCTCTGCTGGGCCTTCTCGATGGGAGCTGATGGTTGAGATGAGTCCGATGAGGGTGGTGTTGACTTCTCCATGGGAGCTGATGGTTGAGATGAGCCTGATGAGGGTGGTGTCGACCGCAAATTTGACTTTAGAGTCCTGGCTGAACGTGCAGCAGTTGGTGTACAGGGAGAAGAGCAGGGAAAAAGTACACAGCACTATCAAGATCCTGTGTGATAATCGAGTGTGGATTTTAAGTATCAGTCTGGCTTGCAGGTTAGGTATTGGCAACAGTACTGTTCTTTTTTCTTTGATTCAGTTGTTGTCAACTGACATATAAATATGAGCATATACAAACAAGTGTTGTGATGTTTCTGCACAGATGTGTCTCTGAAATTAATTTGCTGGCAGACTGAGATATCCCAGATTCAAACCAAAATAAAGCTAACATCCATAGCAGCCGTATAAGCAGGTTCCTGAGTAATGTTTGAACCAAGCCTCGTCACTCTCTGTCGACCTGGAAACACTCCCGTCATTGAACAAGGCCCACTAATCCCTGAGCAGCGCATAAGGGCGAGAGACACTCAGTCTGTGTGTGTCTGTGGGAGAACGAGCGAGTGTGCCTCTACCTCTGAACCAGTGGGATTTCCCTTTTTAATTAATTCAGGATTTGTCAGACCACAGGGTCAGCAGTGGAGACAGAAGCCAAGACATTTTCTCATGTAAAACCAGAAGACCAGTGTACAAGTGTTTGTGTAAAGGTTCGGTGTGTTCATGACATTCTGTCTTCTGTGTGTTTAAAGGTTCTTTTCCATTAGTAAACAAAGACTGTCATACTACATTTGAATACTTTTTTTAGTGAAGAATCCCAAGAAGTATAATTAGCATATATACATTATATATTGTTTAGGACAACTAACAGGTTCTTCTACACACGTTTTTAAAATGCAACTTTAGAATTCCACCAAAATAAAACTCATTCTTCACTCTTGCAAACCATCTGGCTCAGCTGCAGCATTCACCTGCATGAATGTAGCACTGCCAATCCGTTCATCCCAAAGTGTTATATGTTGGTGCACCAGGCTTCTTCATCCATGGTTACAGTGAGTAAATACTTTAACAATAAGGGGTAAAAACACTGGCACTTCAGCATTTATAAAAACATTGCCACTTCTAAATGAGGAGGTACACAGAGCGCAGACCTGGCTTTGAGTTTTTAAATGGTAAAGATCTTTTGTAATGAGAATTTTCTGTTGAAATCTGAGGTATTGACTGGTACTAGTTTTGCCTCCACAACTTGTCCTGGAAAGAGGCTCTATTTTATCCCACAAATGAGTCTTGCAGGTGATTTATGACAAGCTGTTATAACTGTATAAATGCTCCTCCATGTTCAACCGCCTCTCAGTGCATATATGCATTTCCCTGCTGTGTCTGTGCTCTAACTTTATGCTCTGTAACATTTCTTAAACCAACATGACTCACTCAGAAGGAATTCCAAAACTTTTTATGAGCATTCAAGATCCATTTTTTTCCCCCGCACGATGACTCTTGCCTGGTTCAGTTCAGGAGTGTGAGAAAAATATGCCAGGTGTCTATTCAAAATGTTCTAAATGAAACGTGTGAAAAATGGGGAGGACTTTGGCAATTCCTCATTTTTTGACTAAAACTATTTGTAATCTCTGTGACGTCTTGATATATGGTGGCCTCTGTAATTGTGAGTGATGGTGTTAAAGCTTGGAGGTGGCTCACAGGTGTGCATGTATGTGGTATATGCTTGTGCTTAAGAATGTGCAGGCTATGGTTATGCAGAGATAAAATCAGCAGAAGGCCCAGGCGCTGACAGATGCTCTGGAGTGATGAACCCATAGTGACAATCCTCATATTCCTTCATCTATACCCCATCAGAAATAGGCAGGTGGGAATGAGTTGTGCATACTTTAAGGTGCACTGCGTAACTTTTTTGGTCAAGGGTGCACATCACCGGCATGACTCCAGGGAATGTTTGGAATGTTCCATAGTAAACACATCTATTTTGCATGTTTTCAATTATAGTTTTTATTGCTAAATTACTTTAAAAACATGCATTTTACTGTGAATTGACTTCCCTATCCACAGATCTGACTTGTAGTTTAGCTTGGTGGTGCCACGTGCTTGTTTTCGATGTAGACCGATAAGATTAATGCCATACTGTGAAATATTCCAGGCAAACCAATAACATCTCTATGTAGATAAGCAGCCGGTGTTTTGTTTTTGCTGCGTCAAAACAATGCATTTAAGAAAAGAACATTGTCATTTGATATACTGTACTGCGACACAATATTATAGCGAGACTTAACAATATCACAATATTTTAGTTATTGTTACATTGCTGCTTTAAGGACAACAGCAACAATAATAATGACTTAGACAGACTTTAGACAAGTGCACACGGCGCAAAATCTGGTAAAAAAAAAAAAAGAAAAAAAATCAGCAGCATAATATTAAATAAAGTGTTTAGTTATTTATATCAAAAATGCAGATAAAAGTGCAGCAGTGCTTAGTAAAGCGCCCATACATTTTAGAGGAGTCTTGCACTGAATGCTGCAAAACCCTTTTCCAGAGGTCAGCTGCGAGAACAGACAATGATGAGGGTGTGAAAGGTCATATCTATGGTAATAAGAAGATCATATGGAGTTTGTTCACACATTCAGAAATGTCAAGTGTAGGTTTAATAATGTTTTGTACTCAAAAACTGCCTTCAAACAGAGACCCAAAGTGAAGAAACTGGAGGTAAAAGTGGGACTGCCATTGGAAGGGTTATGGTTAGTTGAGCTCTCCCCCTTGTTATTGGACCCACCTCCAGTATCCCAAGTGTGTGTGTGTGTGTGTGTGTGTGTGTGTGTGTGTGTGTGTGTGTGTGTGTGTGCGTGCGTGCGTGCGTGCGTGCGTGCGTGTGTGTGTGTGTGTGTAAATGTTCCTCTCAGCTGACCAAGGGCACACAGATCGAGCCTTATGAAACTTAATTCCCCTCATAAAACATTGCTTTTCCAATATAATGTAGAACTCACACAAGGGGCAGCTAACTTTTCCATGGTCAAGTGTTAGGTCTCTCGAACCTCTAAGTATGTTTAAAGGGACTTTATGGACATAATTCTGGACACAGCGTAAATGTGTGTGGGTTTTTGTTTTGGGTTTTTTTTCAATCCTAAGACAAATTCCAGGTCTCTGCCATCGTTAAACGCATGTCTTTTCCACAGTCCTTCCAACTAAGGGACAAGAAATGACTGCAAAAACAAGAGTCATCGAGACTGAAAATTATTCCGGGCATGTGATGGGCTGTTCGGATCTGTAAAAACCCAAACAAACACAGCAGATATATTGTTTAAGTGATAATAAAATGCTTAGAATTATAGTAAATTCTGAGAAATTTGGGGGACCGCATGTTAACTTACCATATTCTAGTGCATTATTAACTACAAGCACAAATAAATAAATGAATGTGTGTGTAACAAGGTAAATAAATACACAGTAGGTAGGGTCTGATTTGGGAGATTTGGAAGGGAGAGAAGGAGAAAGGACTATAGGATGAAGGAGGAATGCCACATTAATCCTGGAGCTGCGGCTCAGTGTCCGGTGTCTGCAGTGAATGGCGCTGTGTCACTGCTGTACCAGAGCCACTGGGAAACACGGGCCACATGTTAATAAGCATGACCCACAAACAGACATGGGAGAGGCAGACTGATACGGAGGCTCTGCAGTGTCTGTCAGCAGCAGTTCTCTCAACACCAGCCAGTTTGGAGAGAGTTTGGAAGGTCCCCCCCTCCTCCTCGGGTTTGATTCAGCCTGACATTTTGATGCCCCAGGAGTGTTGTCAAAATACCACACACACAACCACCACTGCAACTGCAGGCCTACCGCAGACAGGCAGGTGTCACTTTCACTTTTAGAAATAGTGCTATTAAAAAGAATGGAAGCATACAATAAAATAAGTATTCAAATAAGTTACTTTCATATTGGAAATTAATTGGATGAAGAGACTATCTGTGTAAACCCTCAGTTGTCCAGGTCTGATCCATAGCAAAAGACGAAGTTAAAATCTGTCAACTGCACAAATCGTTGTAGGAGTGGCTGGAGGGCTGAGTAAGGGCTGAATAGGGTAGCTCCAGCTGAAACTACAGACAATAGATGTTTACAGTTTCAGTGTAGTTAGCCCCTCCCTGCAGATAGATATAAGGCAGTGGTCAACACCAATCTCATCAGAACTGAAGAAGCGGCTTGGATGAGCAGCAAAACATCTTCACTCCTACAACGATTTGTCCAGTTGACAGATTTTAACTTCCTCTTTTGCTATGAAGAGACTGTAGTTGCAGATTGGCTGCTGCGCACATTTGCCTGGGTGCTGTACTATATTATCACTACCAAGTGTCACTGACTGAACAGTTCAGCAAGTTGAACTAACCCAGAGTTTAATTTCTAACTCAGAGTTGGCTCTGTCTGATTTGATATTAAATGGGGTGTTAAGTAATACTTCAATGAATAATTAGTGTGATGAATTAAAACATATTATATTTTTTACATTTGTACTTTTGTAGCTCATTAAATCATATTTTATAACTTTAAAGTAATTTTACACCCCATCAGTTTGCACATGTTGCACTTATATTTATTTGAGCATTTGGAGTATAATAACATAAACATACATACTTTTATATGTGACATTAAATAAATGTATTAATTAATATTAAGGCAACAATTAACTAAACTGATAGATCTTTTTGCTTGATATGAAGCTGATGAACTTGACCAAAGTAATTTAAGAAGTTATCATAAGCAGTGAATTGTTTTATTTTATAAATTACAAATGGAAACAGAATGTAAAAAACTGTAAAATAAATTCACTTAAAGTTAAATCCTCCTCTTTAAACCTTAGCTTAACTGTTTCTAATACTTCCATGAATGGGGAAATGGACTGTCCATTCAGATCTCTCCTTTAGGAGCAGACTGGTTACACTCGGGGTTAGAAGAATAAAACCTGTCCTGGACCAGGTTTGGGTCAGATAGTGAGTTACCATGTTGACTGACTCAGGTTTTAGGTTAAACCTCTCCATGAAACAGGGAACTCTGTTGAGTTGACAACTTTTCAGGGTTAACAATGTCTGAGTTTGGCCTGAACCTGTCCATTGACTATAAGCCTGAACCTGTTTTTGAACTTAATATAATATATTTGCATGTTTTTCAAATTTTATTTAGTTAAATGTGAGTATTTTTTAGTAATGGAGGAGTTTGTGTGTTCTCTGTAGGTTTCCACCAAGTATGTTGGTTTCCCCAACTTCTAAAACATTAAAAAATAGTCTCCCCAATCTCAGTGATACAAAAGCCAAATATTCAGGATATTTAAAGCACTAATATTGCTTTATGCCAAATAGTGAAATTGCAGTTCTCCATACTCCATCGCGTTTCCTCTCAAAGTGTGTGGGACTCATTACGATGGTGTGTCTACAAAACATCATCCCCATTTTTTACCTGATGCACACAAATTCCCACTTGACATGTGTTTCCAGCCCTGTCTGCTCTACCTGCTTTTTTTTGTACTAATGTTTTTTGTGTTACTCTCCAAAAACCCTGAGTTGTCCATTCGATCCGCCCGCTGTCTCAGGTGTCCCTCAGCACTGCTCACAACACATCAGTCATTTTAAATCTGCCCCCAAGCCCCAAAACACAGCACACACACAGAGAAGCAACCGTACAACTCCCCATTTAACCAGCACTGCACCCATAGCTCCACATAGTTGCTTAGACCCCAAACATCCACAGTGCAACAAGCCTGAGGCAGATTCTTCACACTACGGGACGTCCTGGGTGGTGGGGTATAGGCTCAGTGCTAGTGTAGATGTAGGTGACAGCGAATAGAGGTGCAGACACATTGTACTGGGGTCATTAAACTGCTGTGTGCTGTGGTAATTGTATCCAGGATCCTAAGAGTGACCCCCAAACACACAGAGAGCCCAAGTGCCCGAGGCAGCGCAGCAGTGGTCAGGGCCCCAGACACGAACAGCCAGGGAGAATATTCGCACATGTACTTCTCACCTCTCATATATGAGGCTTGTTTATGGGTGGTCTAACGTTAGCCTGGCAGTAAATGATTTGGGCTATGAACCTGTAACTCTTCTCTACCACTTCATCTGAAATTGATAAGTAGGCTACTCTACATGAGATTTTGGGACAATAACAATAAGGGAGACTAACACTGCAAAACAAGTGCACCTCAGTAAATCTCCCTAAAGTTTGCAGGTGCTCCGATCACAGTCGTTTGAAAGTTGATAGCGTATCAAGTGCAGCTGGGGGGGACAGTAACTAACTCCAAATACTCACGTTACTGTTACTGAGTAGACTTTTTTGAGTATTTTGACTTTTTAAGTAGCTTTTTAAACATGCATTTGCCTATAATTGGATATAATACATTGTTAGCTACATTAAAATCATAAAAAAGTCAATTGTGTACTTTTACTTCTATGGGGTATTAACTGCTTTCACACTATCTAGATCAACATGTTACCTTTTATTGTTTTGAAAATATAAACTGCCGATGACAACGTATTAACATCTCTTATTATTATTAAGTTTCAGTTTTTGTTACTTTAAGTCCCCCCTCTCTTTTGCTCTCTGCGCTAAGTCACTTCCCCTTCAGAGTGCTATAAGATAAGACATAGTTTGATATACCTTTATTAGTCCCACAGTGGGGAAATTCCTGATAGGCACTGCTGGGATTCGAACCCAGGATCTCCTGTTTACTAGACAGGCGCTTTAACCAACTAAGCCACAGCGCCACATCACAACCCAATCAGCGTTCAACTAGGAAAGTACAACTGTTCTAAAATGTTTGAATGTGTAAATGTTGATTTGTACACTGGTAAACAAAAATATATATTTTTTACACTTACAAATGTCGTTTTATGGGTACAATTTAGTCATTTTACTAGTACAAATCTGAAAATTATGCTTTCACAAGTTTCACATTTGTTGCCCTAAGTCTGTCTCAAAACGATTTGTAAAATGATATTTGTAAATGTAAAAAGTTGTTTGTAAGTGTAAAATGATATTTGTAAGTGTAAAAAAAGAAATATTGTTATTTCCCAGTGTACAAATCAATATTTACATATTCAAACATATTGGAACAATTGTACTTGATATGCATCCCCCTAATGAAACTATTGCAAATCACATCAGGTTTGTCAAGTTGTTGTGTACAGTTTTGTATCAGGTTATTTGTATATTTGTGGAGTATTGTCTTGTGGGAGCAGGGATGACGTAGGCTTGTGGGCTGAGCATTGGACAGAATCTTACAGCTAACCGTAAGGAGAGTTCAAATCAGCCCCAGGAGAGATTGCTAAATTACTCATGCATGGATGACATATAAAACCTCTTCAGGCATGTTTTTGATGAGAGAACAATGTTATAACATGGTAGAACGCTCGAAAAAATCGATTTAGCATAATACGCCCTTTTTAAGTACACATTTGGCAGCACTGATGGGAACCAAAAATGACTAGACCACACTTAAAGCAGTCCGACAGACTGAGTGGAAATGGAAGGTAAATCCCGGAGTCAGTGGCGATCTGGTCTGATCCTCATCTTATTATCTGATAGCATGCAGAGCCACCCAGAGACTCCAGTCGACACAAACATCTGCTCAACACATGATCACACAGCTCTGCCATACTGTACCCCAGCCAGGCACAGCAGCGTGGCAGGCCAGCAGACCGCTCCAGTGAGAGGTAGAACAGAAGACAACAGCAGGGCAATGGTATACGGTAAGGATCGCAAATAAAAATTGAATTCTGTGATCTGGAGTTAATGTATTTTGCCATTTATCCAAGTAGCTTCTTCAGTTTTGAGGTTTCTGGTAAGTCACTACCTTTATCTGTCTGAAGGTAAAAGCTAACTACACTGGAATTAATACACCCTAGTTGTTTCCAGCATTTATTAAGTTAATTGAAGTACCCTAGGTGTGAACTGTCATTTTTGGCAAGATCGTTATGGGTGAATTAACACCAATTAGCATACTCTGATTATCCCTATCATTATCATTTGGTTTGGGTCTAAATCTACCTGGAACCGGCCTGGATGATTATGCAGACATATGGTAAAGATGCTGAAAAGAGACAAGATCAAGGCATTTATCAACTATTGATTTGTGGAGAATATGTCTCGTGGGCGTTTTAAGCCTAAGCATGTGGCGCGTGATGAATTCCAGATGATGAGATAGAAGTTGATCTCTCCGCCTGCTGCTCACATGACTTACAAGACTTTGTGCGGTGACCTAAACGGACTCCTCCATACCAAGCTAGCATCATTCGTGCCACCATTCCAGCCATTTGACATCATCGTGTCCACAGACATCCATATATTCTCTCACCACATTTCCCAAACACTCTGTGACCTCTGGGAACTCATGTGAACACTACACCACAGGGGGTCCTACCATCTATTTGTGTATACACTAATACATGCACTTTTCATTGCCAGTAAAACCTCATTAATCACCAGTGCAGCCACAATGGAGACCAGGACCAGTGGATGGGTCTTCCTGTCTGTAAGTGGAAACCGCGGTGCCTTGCTGCTTATGAACGTCGTCCGTGCGCCATCGATCACCCATCTGGATCCTATCGTGTCATCTGGAGAGAGGCAGTGGGAAGGGGAAGAAGGGCCACTCTGATTACTGGTAGAGTGATTAATCATAACCATGTTGGAAGCAGAAACAGGCGAAGGGAACAAGCACAGAGTAACGGTAATGGCCGCCCCCTGGGTTTAAGGTGTTGGTAATGTAGTCTGAGAGAAGACCAGGCCAAGGGGCAGGGATGTCTGGATGGAGAGGTTAAGGTAATACCATGTGGGATCTTGAATATCTCTGGACTATGCTAAAGCTTTATCGAAGCCAAACATGACACATTGTTGTCGTGATATAAGTGTCTTTAAATGATCCGTCTTCTGGCAGGATCAACTGGCCAAATAAGGGCAGATAAGAGTCAGTTCAGCAAATCAACTGTCACACAACTTTAAGGTCCATTAAAGACAAAGTAAAACACACCAGGGAGAGATTAAAGTACCCTTAATATAAATAACACAGGCAAGTCCAGTAAAACAAGGGATGAAGGTGAAATATACTAGTAATGTTTTATTTTGTTTAATTTTATTTAGACAATCATATTAAAACGATTTTTTTCCTTTTTTAAATGGCATTTAAATTTTAAGGTTTGACACAAAAAATAAAATCAGATGACAACACCAACAAATTAGGACTGAATTTACTATCTTTCAGTCCCATGTTTCAGAATTTACTTAACAAGTATGGCAAAACCAAATGTTAATCAAACCAAAACATATATTTGGTATACATATATTTACTGAAGACTAATGCTGTGCAAAATGCAGATTTAAGTTCTGTTCTGTAGTATAAACTGCATAAATGTACCTGCATTAAAAGGCATTGAGTTTTAGATGTTTAAAGTGTACTATGCTAGGAGCCTACAAGGTCTAAAGTGTCTTCTGCTAACCTCAAAACAGGCTATCCTGCATTGCACTAACCCTCTATGGCACTACTAATCCTCGACCAAGTTATAAATAAGCAACTATAAAACCACAACAACTACATTCAAAAGCCAACAAGGAGAAATGAGAGCAAACTCCAACAGCCTTCTGCTGTAGTGGAAAGAACATGCGTCAGTTGAATCCATGCTATGATTGAATTAAACCAACAATATTAGGAAAGAAATTTAACCTTAGTATTTGACCAGATATGGCTAGGGCTCTGAGCACGCACTGGCCATCACCTGGCTCCTTTAGCTCCTTTAACAAAAACATTGCGATCAATCGTACACGAGATAAGACAATAATCACGAAACTAAGGTTGTTTTTACACTGCTACTAGTTAGGTTGACGTAAAAGAGCATTAACTTCTTGAGCGGTGTGCTCGGGCTGGTGTGAAACAGGTCTCGGAGGGGCTTCACTCGGGGTGACAGTGGTGTGAACGCAGCCGACATTGGGGTGAATGCGTCCGACACTGGGTTGGCCTACACAGTCTGCAGTGACAGTAAAAATGCTTGGGATTGGGCAAAAAAGCCCTCGGATCCTGTATATTTGTATGAATTCGGCGCTGCAAAGCTGCTGTTTGACACATTCATCTGAAGAGGCCATTTTGATCAACTTAATATCAGCAACAGTCTCCTCTTGTGTCTGTCTGCACAGATGAGCTTAGGTCTGTCTGTGTGTTGTTCAAAAAGCTTTTTCTCCCCCGCCACCAACGAGTACAGTCCTCGCTGTGTATTTAACCACAGGTGAAGGAAAAAACCATCATGTATAGGGGAAGTGAGCGTGTGCGTGGGTATTCACGGGGCTCTTTCTGCTTGAAGCACCTTGTCCTGGAAATAAGTTTGGTAAGCTGATGGATTCTCACATGGCCCATTGTGCATTGTTTGGGGTGAAACATGTGCAGTATATGTGAACAAGAACGACCCAAAAGCGAAGTAAACAGAAATAAATCTAGTGCGCAATGGGGTCGCTCCACAGAGCGCACAAACATGTGCGAAAACAACAGCTACTTGTTAGGTTGGCATAAAAGGGCATTCGCTCTGAGAGTGGTGTGCTTCCGCCAGTGTGAACTTAATCAGTCGCATTCTGTTTCAAATTAAATGGCCGCACCGAGAGCGCTTGAAACAGGTGGTGTGAGAGCGGCTCCATTCTGGAGAGAGGCCTGTGTGGTGTGAACATGGCCGACCTCAGGCCAACCATCCGCAATGCAAGTAAAAGTGCTTGAAATTGAGTAAAAAGCACTCTGATTTGATGAATAGGCACTGCTATCTGCCACATTTGTCCAACAAGGCAATTTGGATAAACATAAGTGAGACAAGTCTCCATCCACAGGTGAAAGAAGAGTTTGTAATCTCAAACAGAACATTTATAAATCAAATAGATTATTCAATAAAATACCAGCTATTTAAATTTCCATTGCAACCAATTTATGTGGGAAGTTCATTTTAACTTTTGGCAGAAAACCTGTGAAAGCTCCCAGATTTCCACAGAGTTAGTTTGAGTCTATTCAAGAAGGCACCTGGACTGCACCTGCTGTAGCTACAGTGCTCTGCTCCATCTGGTTAACATGCAGAGGTGGCCCTGCAGCAGGATGGCTCCTGTCACCCTCACCTACACCATTATAAGCTTTAATCTCAAAGCTATGGTTCATGCCAATTGTCTTATAACGTGGCAGAGAGGCTGGAATGTTGAAAGGAAGAATGTTTCAAGAGGAAAATCAATAAAAGTGTCTTTGATTTGAGTGAAGTGCTCCAGATGCTGGACACAAGAGAAAATGATCTACTTCTGAGAACAACGCCAGCTAGCTCACAGGAATGTTCTGGAGTGATGGAGTGAGAGCTGCGACTGTCTGTCCAAGACGTCTTCCATGTGAGACCCTAAATACTCTGGATCTGTGAGAATCCACTGCAATGCATGGTCTGTGCATAGTGAAGGACCCAGGAGAGTGGCTGAGTGCAAGACTTCATGATAATGATAAGAACATTAGCAGTTCTATAAAAGAACTGGTTAATCTAAATGTGAAATGAGAGAGGAAGCCTGTATCACAAATGCTTGATTATTTTAAGACAGTAGCGTCATATGTACATTATTACATTTGGGATTATAAATAGTAATATGACTATAAATAGGAGTGGGACTGTGTCAGTATTCCATGGCAATGCACCAAGTTCTTCATTGAAATGACGCCATGTTATTCCACAGCTAGGGTATGTAGTTACTGACATGCATTGGTGCAAGTTGACACCGTTGCTGCGATGAATTCATCAGACAAACTGCTGCTTACACACACTCTTCCTTAGTCAGATGGGTCAGACATTATCAATCCCACTTTGGCACCTCGGATTCTATGCTGCTCTGTGGTGATAAGCCCCAATTATGACTGCCCTTGTTCTGAGTTCACACACACACATAACCTCAATTATCAAAATACACGCCAGCCACCACCAAGCATTCTGTAGCAGACTTACCATACAAATCTATGCTTATTCAATTGTTTTTGTTGTTGTAAAGAGCCAGTATAGTAATCTAACACTTTAGGCAAGTAGCTGAATAAAATATAATTATTCAGTAACTGAAAACAGGAAGGTAGTGTTAAGGATGTTTGCTTTTCAAACCGTGAATTGATCTTTGACTCCTCTTGAAATGTACTCATCTCAAGACCCATGCTTTTACAATAACAAGAGTCAGTACTTTATGTTGATTTAATAAATCCACTATGAAGCTGATGAAGCCAATTTTTGGTGAGGTGGTGGAGGCCAAGGCAGTAGTCCCCTGTGTCATGAGGCTTAGTGAGCCATCTTCTCTGTCCAACCTGTCGCCAGTAGCTCTGCTGGGCCTTAACACCCAGGCTTGGTGCATGTGTGTAAGTGAAAGGGCATGTGTGAGGAGCCCCTCATCAGCCTGTGTGTCTGTGTGTCACATTTCCTTTGGCATGGATGTGCAGTGTGTGTGTGTGCATGTGTGTTTGTGCTTTCTGTCTGCAGCCTCTAAAGCTGCGTGGATTAGTGACAGGACCCCACTAGAGCATGACAAGGCTTTTGTCTGTGGAGCCTGTGGTTTTTATGGCTCATCACGCTCCTCTGTATATTATCTATGTGTGCCAGTGAGGATCCAATAGTATACCAATCGGGAAATACTCTTAGATTAATATTATGTCATTATATTTGTTTGTTTTTTTTACATTTTAGTATGATGTGTCATTATTTGCCATGGTGTAAGAATTTTAAAAATCTTAATTGTTTATATTCATGTAATTGTAGGAAAGTCACAGAGGGTTTGTGTCTTTTAAATGTACTGATTTTGGCTCCAACTATCACATTTGTCTTGAGAAAATCTTGAGCACTAATCACAGATATATTCACATGGTGTAAACCCTGTATTCTATTGGTTACGATGCTCACACATTGTAATGTATGTGCATGTGTGTGTGGAGGTGCATATGTACAAGTGAATGCACTGTGGTAATTGGGGATTATGGCGTTGACGCTGTGGTTTTCCGCAGAACTGTGATTCCGACTGCAAATGCCAGAGCTTTGACCTCACACAGCACAGATCTCCAACTTTAAACCCCTGTCTGCCAGTGAGTGGGACGCAGACACATGCAGACACACAGGGGACATGACTACATGAGGGGGGCACTGTGGAGAGGGAACAAGGCAAGAGATTACTCCTGTGTGCTCCATACTAAAGGCTGCCTGTACAGGTGTCACAGTCCTGTTATAACTTTCTATTGTATAACTTCACAAATGAGGATCACTTATAAAAGAAATGTAATGGCTCAAACCTGCTAACTATAATCGTATGGAACACCGTCATTGGCAAGACCACCACCAAATACTTCTCATTGTTCTGATAATATACTATAATGAATACTTATTTTAAAGTTTTTTGTGTGTGTATTGATTTGACTCTGGGTCAGGACATGGGTGGTTATAGATTGGTAGTCCCTTGTTATGAGCCTGTCCTAGAGGCCTTGGCCTTGGGGCTGTTGTGGTTTGGGCTCTTCTTCACTCAGAGGTGGAAATACTTGCAAATGGTTTCCTGTCCAGAGCACGACAACACTGACAAGAGCATATGAACTCACCCTGAGGACGAAGCACTCAACAACATGCTCCACACTGCTCACACTCCTTACACTCCTGCACCCTCAGATATTGCACTGTCAAAAATAAAAGTCTGAAGATTTTGGTTGAGAGTTTGTAATAAAACAACCCTGAAATATTGGAGTCCTTCATAACCTGAATTCAATCCCCCCAATGACTACATCTACATCAACCCTGTACCTATTTTTTTAAATTGGTGCAGAAAACTACAGTTTTTTTGTATAATGGTAGACAAGACCTCTACCAAGCTGTGATTTGAACCATGGCCCACGTGATATTAACCCAAAACATGCACAAGTAGTTAAAAAAAATATCCTCCAGTTAAAGTCTTGACCAAATCTAGCTCAAGATCTAAAGAAGGTGGGCAGTGAGGCACTGTAGTGCCCACAGAAGAATGGCTCAAATGCAGACACAGTTCTCTATGGGAACAATAAAGTATACCATAACCTACACAAAGGCACATGAACCTGGCAAAATTTTACCTTGGTGTACACCGGTGAAGAGACTGAAGGCAGAATATAAGTGTATTGTCTGTAATGCAAAGAATTGCCCCTTCTGGATGAATAAAAGCAATTCTGAATCTGAAGAATATAAAAATCTTCAAACCCCAACAGGAATGAAAATTTTCTCATGCATTCAGAGTTCGCCTTGCACCCTCACACCCTGGACTCGATGCCTAAGCATTATGTATGACAATAAACATTCATACGTCCGCTGGTGTGTGGTGAGAGTATGACAGTGGGCGAGAGCAGCTCTGACAGAGGAGCTCTGTGCTGCACTGTGACAGTGAACAGGCCCTTTACGTCTGCTGTGTGTCACTGAATGTGGCTCTGAGCTCCTTTTACATGAGCGCAGAGCAGGTGCTAGTCTACAGTGTGCTTCAGTCCAGCCCCAGTCACCTGCCTGGACACCACTGTGACATAAAACACTCAGGCTGCAAATAGAATGCTACTCTTTCACACAGTTATAGGTTGCATTGGGTAATTTTGATACTTTAGTCATAAAAATTTAAAACTTATGAAACTTGCTCAATTATTTCTATTTCTGTATAGTAGAAAATATCATAAACTTTCTTAGGGTAAGCTCATTTTGCTTGGAACTAAACTGGGTTTATTATTACAAACAGTTATGTCTGGCTTCTTACCACAATGGCAACATTATTATTGATCTGTAAAAAATAATATACCTGTTACGAACTGATTACCAAGTATTTGGTGTCTGTTTTGGAAAGATTAATCATGTGTACCATTGTTTTATATTTGACATTTTACTGTTTCCTCCCATTGCAGACCTGCCCTGATTCATTTATTTAGCCTGACGTCTTATAGCTCTGTCTTTTTGTAGCGTGGGAGAAATTCTCACTCCCCTCTATAAACTGTGCTGCTGGATGGGCCAAAAGAACTGCAATCATAACTAAAATAATGTGCCGTATAACATGCAGAGTTTACAGGGCTGAGATGGTCCGGCCTGTTCCGTAGCTTCCCTCAGACCACAGCGAGTGCACGGCGGTCTGCTCCTGTTTCCAGCGCTCCTGCCAGCTCCTCTGTGGACGCCACCATGCCGGAGAGTGTGGTCAGAAAGCCAAAGCTCGCCCAAAGCCACAGACAAAGCCCCAGCAGGTGGATATGGAGGCAGGAGTGGCAGCAGAGGTGGGGGGTGATGGGGTGACAGAGGGCTCAATGCCTCTCCTCAACCCAGTACAAAAGAGTCATTAATAGGAGCCTAATAGGATGGAGGGGCCACGTTCAGCCTCTGGGTCACTTGGACACCTCGTAAGATGTAGGGCTGAAGAAACTGCACATACATAATCACATTTTATTATTCATTTAAGTACAGATTTGAGATGTACAACTTCAGAAAAGTACAGGGTTGGATTAAGCAGGGCATATGGTGTTAAAACCTGTATTTATGTGAATGATGGTTTGTGCTGTCACCAGTTTTGCTTCACAGCAGGGAAAAAACTATACCAGGACCAAATCAGGACATGTGTTACATGAACATCTTGAAAAATATAATACCACCAGAGTTTGTCTTAGTTTAATGTGTACGTTCATATTAATTGCAACCATGTGTATTGCAACAAACCATAAGACCACTTTTGTTGACAAAATGATGAATTTACAATTGTAAATCTAGGCTAAATGGCTTGTTCTTCATATTGAACCCATTCAAATTCACAAACAAAACAAGTTTGCCTTCATGTTCTATTTGAATAATATTTCTCAGTCTGCAACATTTAAAATGGAAGATAGACAAGTGACTGCACATGTACTGCAACTTAACCGCTAAGCCCTACTAAGCATGATAGTGGTGCAGTTCAGATAACTACAACCAACACTGAATGAAGTCAGTCAGGTCAGGTAACTTTATTTACTCAGGTATTGGTGTGCAGTTAGATTTGCCTGCCATATGTAATTTATACAAGCACAAACTCATCAATCACAAAGTGCCTCACAGTGCTGATCAAAAATGGCACCTAAACAATAAAACTGAGTTTGGACTAGAGCTGAAGGACTGTCTGTTGCACATTTGGGTCCACTTCTCCTACACTACTCTTGTGTTGCTAACAGGCTTAGTAATGGCTCCCCTCTGGCCCATTCAGTGGTCTCAGCCTGACCCCAGAGCTCTGAGTCCCCAGCTCTCAACCATTGTGGGCTCTTCGGGGGTCCGTGTATGAGTCCAGAGATCTTTGGGGTGGGGGCCCTGGACTTCTCTTTGTCCTCTGCTGTCAGTGTGTCTTTGTTATGACAGTTGGACGGCTTTTATATGCACTCAATTGCCGCTCTCAGCTGTTCATTTAGCGGAGTAACCCTAACCCTGCTCCAGCCTCCAGACAAGAGGAGGATGAAGCGAGGAAACAAAGCAAAGGCGAGATAGGCTAAAGGCCATTTGACCCGCAACCACCCGGGCTAATCATTAACTATCGATTTTTAAGCACCAACTGATAAAAAGTGCAAAACTCTTTCCCTTTTTGCTGCAAAGGGAGGTGCTTCTGCTGCCAACACAAGGTAGCAATTAAAAAGTAGTTTTCAAGTGCATTATGTGGCTGTCATTGCTGCGATAATTATATTTTGTAATGTTAAAAATGAAAGGATGTTCAATTGAGGTGTTACAAAAGGCTCTGTCAGATGCAAATTGGTGTGTTGTGTCTGCGTTTTTGAATCGGCATAAGAAAGACACTTGAGCAAAAAAAAAAAAAAAAAAAAAAAATTCATTTCAACATGATCTTAAGCTTCCATGTTATTATATTTCTTTAGCGTCATTCTTAAAGGAGTCTGGCAAAAATAAGTGTTGAACCACTCCCACATCGTAGAAAATTGAATGTGGTTAAGAGCAAGTAAATGCCATGGCGATTGTACAGCCATAAAACTTGTGCTTCCTAGGAATGCCTTGGCTGTTGCCACGGGGACGCTGGGTTGTCACGAGTCAAGCTCTGGTGACCCCATCTTTCTATCCACCCGGCTTTCTCTCTATTGGACATTAGAGATGATTTACATGTGCAGAAAGGGACGCAAAACAGGGGACATGAAGACTGTTTTCAATGAACTGTTACTCTAACAACCACACCAACAGTGTCATTGTGGTGAAAGTGCAGTGCTTGGCAAGTCCACCATGATATCTCTCTGTATGTTTCATACAGCGCTGCTCCTAACACGACGACAGATTTGTTTATTCACCCTATTATGGAAGTCGCAGTGGATGCCGCCACACATCTTTCTACAGCATTAGGGGTGTGTATTCTGGATCCCAGGCAATGAAAAACCCCATAAAATCTTCCTGAGTAATGATTAACTGATTGCAGAGCTTGTTGCTGCAGTTTTTGAGATCACAAATAATTTTTTGTCCAGGATATGTGCACAACCACCTTCTTCCCTCCACAACCCACAACTAAAATATCTATAGTTCTGGTGAAAATGATTACTGTTTTTGCTTTGAGATTAGCTCAGTATCAAATTGCACTATGCACTATGTGATTTTCCTGGAATCTGCTGGTCTCCATGGAGATGTTACTGAATTAGTTAGTTTGAAACATCTCTTTACCATGGAGCCTAGCAGGCCAAGTTACTGGTCAGATTTGTCAAGACATCACACCACTCACAGAATCTGTATTTTTTCAAGGTACTTTTGTTAGCAGTAAATGTAATTAAATGTAGACAAGAAAGATATGTTTAATGCCTTATGGTGTAACATTCTAGACAAAGCAATATCACTTCTATGGAGACAAGCAGGTGGTGGACCCTTCAACAGATACATAGTGCACCTTTAAAGAAGACATTGCATTTTTGTCTGCTATATACTTATAACCTGACACTTGAGGATTATTATCTTATAATGTAGAAATTTCAAATCGTAATATTGATCTGCAATGTAAATAAACAAGTTCACCGACTTCCACGTTAGAAAGCAGCAGTGCCCAACGGGAGCTGACGCCGCTGTAAACTTCATTGCAACAAAGGACCGCACAGATGTCAGCCCCTCCTATGGACAGCTGCAGGTCACACTAGCAAGTACCAGATTATTTTTCATTTGTACCAAAATGACTATGTGACGCTGCCAAATCCAATGTGTATGACCAGTTAAGAAAATAAAATTGGAGAATGGAGTAAGTACAGAGCAGAGGGCAGTACAGTGGCAGTGCGGGGGTTGATTGGAGCAATGACGTCTTGAATGCAGGAGATTACAGATTACACAAACATGCATGAATGACACTAAATACAGCTTTGAGAAGGGAAATGAGAAGGGGAAACCACTATAACATGGTTAAAAATTCTAAAAAGTTAATTTTGCATATTAGGTTCACTTTAAGACAGTGTCAGCTGCAGAATACAACATGGTATTTTTATTTCTTAAAGTATTGAATAAATTATATATCCATTTTACAAACTGCTGCTATTTCCACAAAGATGCTCTGTTGTGTGTGTTATGTTTGACCTCTCCAAGCCTAACATGTCAGAATGCATTCATAGCAGATGTGCTTCACTGACCAGTTTAAACCTGACCACTGTACCTTCACAGTTTTCCCATTTGACACATTCAGGCTAAAAGGCCAAGACAAATGTGTTCTTAATGCAGCCAGCGGGGCACACTCAGACATTTGTGTTTCTGATTACTTCCTGAATCGATCACTTGTATCCAAATGTAAGCTGGCTTGTGCTGTCACCAGTTTTACTTGAGCAGAGGAAAAACTGTACCAGGGCATGTGCTATTTGAAAATCCTAAAAAATTTTATGCAACATTCAGTTACTTGTAGTCTCACTCCATTTGCCCATGTGTATCCCAGCATTGATTTGCATGCTGTGGGAATGTTGTGTGTGCAGGGAAATGTTGACTCTTGAATAAGGTTGTTTGAATTAGTGACATCAGTTACATGAAAACACATTTCTCCAAAGACCATTTACACAGGTTTAGCAGTAGAGTAGTGATTTTAGATCATTTTGGATTTTGGAAGTCAGTTAGAGTAACCTTTGCACTTTTTGCCCAATTAGTGCTCAATTGCTTATTACTGTCATCACTCAACATCTCCCCCTGTTGGTCCATTTAACAGCAGAAGGGCAAGACACTGCATCTCCCAACCCCAATGTTCAGTTCAACAACAGTATCTATTAAACAGCATGGTGGCAGAGTGGATCCACACCAAATAGAAAGAAGGTTCCAGGTTAAATTGTTGAGATTGTACTCAGCACATACACCTATAAGCAAAACCCCAAACTCATACGGAAATCTTTTATACACCATGAAACAGAAGAGCAAAAAGGTCTATGTTTACAAAATTTGCAAATGAATTAAATAAATAAATACATTTTGAATATTGGCATTTTCTTCCTTTTGATTATCGAATTAGTGTGAAGAAATTTAAAAGGCTTCTGTCAGTTTTGAATAAGTAGGCCTACAAGAAAATACTAACTTGTCCAAATAGTGGATCATAATATACAATGTGTTTGACTGTGTCATGTGGCAGGACAGAAATATCTGCTGCCATGTTTGTTGAACTCTTCTTATACGTTTCTCCAATAATTCAGCCTAACACTGTATATTTAGATCATTTTGTGCTGTTGGTTTGAGTGGGCCCCCTCAGCGTCACCTTACCTTAACTCATATTCTGTGTCATATTCACGTCTTCCCTCATTGCACTGCGGCTCACATTTGCCACATTCATGTGATTTGCTGCTAGCCTATCTAATGCACACGTTTGGCAGGAGTACTTTAAATAGCGCTCTAACCACATAGTATTGGTGTGTGTGTTGGAGGGAGGTGCAGCCTGGAGTGAATGGCTGCGCTATTGCATCCTCCCAGGGGGGCTCTAAAACACACACTCGCAGTGAGTACGGAGCAGTGAACCCGCCTCCTCATCCCTGATCCTTTTCTGCGCTGTACCTCAGTGTCGTACCGCCCCCCGCTCGGGCTCTGCTAAAGGCTCACACACGCTCCTGCGCTGCCAGACGCACGGACTTCACGGGCTGCAACGTGAGGCGCGCAACTTTTTGACAGAGGTTTGCTTCTCCATTCATTGAGAGTGAAAGTTGTACATCACAAGCTGGGGTCGACTCACAGTCAGCGCAGTGGACTGTCGAGCGTCTCTTACACTCCAAGAGGAAGCAACAAGTGGCAGCTGCGCAAGGTCCGAGCGCATCCTCGCGCGTGGAGAGACTTGGAGCTGAAAACGAGGGAGGCGAGACGCTTCCCCGTGCGTGTCCACTGCATGTCCACGGGACATCCGTGGATGCGGGGAGATGGATTAACAGTTTTTCTGTTTCCTTGGAGACCCTCCGTGCTGAGGATTACCCTGCGTGTGCCGAGATGACCAGGGAATATGTGACACGCTGCGCCTTGATGCTCTGCTTTGCGCTGCTCTCGGCCAACGCCAGCAACTGGCTGTAAGTTACTCTGACTTTTCCCTCCTCTTCACCTGCCCCCTCCCAGTGTCACCCCCGACCTCCAGCGCAGTTAACGATTAACCTCTACTTTCTCCACTTTACAGCCTCACAGCCACAGCATCACCGCAGACACAAAGGCCATGCAAAGTGCTTACAAAATAGGCTGTTACAATGACTTACGTTATTTGTTTATTATTATTCTTTCCATTGCCTGGTTGCAGCAATTAGATGACAGCTTACACAAGGATTAGCCATCTTGTTTGAAGTTCATATTACTACAGAAGTAGGCTAGAAACTTTGTAGTGGAGTCCATAAAAATAATTCCAGAGAGACCAAAAGAATAGGATGGCAACATTGTGCCATACTTGCCATTGCGTCTCGCTGCGCTCAGCCCGCGCTGCGCGTATCGGTGACACTCCTGGGCCGGGCACTGGCCGCGTGTGCGTGCCTGCTCTGCCGGCTGCCTGTGGAAGGTGGTTAGGTGGGTTTATGCATTCCTTTGCGGCCTTCTCATTTTGTGCTGCCAGTCATTTCTCATACCTATGGTAAGGTGACAAGCAGTGTCGCTCTTTTCCATTGAGAACACTTCCCTCTCCTATTCCAAAGATGCCAATGATGGGGCCAAAACTCTGTGACGCAAGAGCAAGGCTGAAATGGAGTTGACATTTTACACGAGTAAAGCTTGTTGGTTCAAACGTCCTGGATTGTTTTTGAGACACGACCCTTTTAAGTCATTATGGGCGGGTTACCTAATGTTTCTACACTGCAGTCTTGACTGATACACTGCTGACAGACTGATCAGAAGTGAACAGTGAGTATTGCCAAAGACTGTGCGCAGTGTGAACTGTCGCTGAGCGCGCACTAATGGGGCTGTTTAGGTCTGAAGGTGTGGTGACAGCAGCAGCAGCGCGCTACAGCAGGCATGTACGGACAGGCTGCGAGCTGCCAGGCCGCTCTGCCGGTCCGGAACACTGTACATAGAAGTACACTAAGTATTTTACCTCATATACACACACATATGAGTGCTTTGTAGATATGGGCTTCTTAACCCTGTGTCATGTGTCCATAACAGGCTATTGGATTAGAAAACTCATTTTACCAATTTCCAAACTCTAGATTAACCAGTCTCATAAAGCAGGTTGCTGTTTATTGCTTATATATTGATACTTTGTGTAGCTTTCATATATTATTGTGCCCGGTTCCAAATGACTATTTACACCCATGCTGTGTTGACTTTCCTGGTTCACTCTGTGGTTTGGCTTGGATTAATTTAGTGTGCCTGAATGCAAACAGGTTAGGGTTCACTGATAGTTTACACTGATATAGAAGAAAGCAGCGAGATGAATTATCTGGTTCACTTGAGTCACAGAACGCTCACACTTGGAAGGCAGGCGGCATGACACATCAATAAGACATTAATAATCTTTTGTGTGAAAATGAATCAAGGCAAGCTGTGCAGCAGTTTATCCAACCATGTGAGAAAAAAGTCAACATTGAACTAAAAAACAAGAAATGGCATTAGCCTATGTAAGAGTGTCCATGAATCCACCATTTTTCCTCAGAACACATATAGTTCAACAGAGGTGGGAACAGGTTATGGGCAAGACATCTATTTTCACTAACTTCAATGTGTAAGCCTGATTTCTTAACTGCTAACTCTATTTTTTAGAGAAGAGAAGGGACTGATTTGAATCAATGTGTGACACAACATAATAATGGCACCTCTTTGGCTTGACATGAGCAAATTATTGTATTTTTATGTCATTTCTTCAGTTTTCCAGTTAATCAAAATTACTTATTTTTGTCACATTGTTGTTTTTTTTTAGCAGCGTGGTTCCAGAAGCCCAAATTATGGTGCCTTCACGTTGTCCTTTAATCCAATTTGAGTCCTAAAGTAGATTTGGTCTAGTTCATGTTTAGTTACAGGTTTAGCCTGAGTTTTGATGTGGTCATTGTACATGAGTGAATGTGCCTTAATTCACTGATTGAGTATTGCAGTTGAGTCTTGTGCCAAAAAGTCTCAAAAATGCATTGAAAGTTTCCCTTATCAGAATAAATTTGATCAGAGGAAGATTGGGCTTTTCTGTATTTTGTTTTTTACCTTTACTTAGCATTAGCTCTCTCTGTGGCAGCGTGCGCTGTGCTGAGTCAGGGCCCTGTTCTGACTGGTTAGTCGTGTGATATCTGTTTGTTTGTGTGCCCTCACCATTGGAGCAAAGTCAGTAATTAGCCTCGGGAATGAGAAATGACACAAAGTGTAGCCCTGCCCCCACAGTCACAGCTCATATGAAACAGTTAATCACATAACGTAAGTATAATTACATGCCCTATGCATGTTGAACTGTGCATCTGTGTTGTCAGTAGAAGAGGACAAGAGGAGGCAACCTTTGGACTTTTGGATGTCTCTAAGACCCTCATAAACTATAACTATTTCCTTAGTTTATATTCCTTTTCAGAAGTACCAGAAAGACTTGGGTGCATTGGAATATTATGTGAAAAATAATAAACAGGTTTGGCCACTTTCAAAATTGGTGTAATACTAAATACTGCCTTGTTGATGACTACCATTTGAGAATAACTTGCGGCAATCGATTGATTATTGACCTTTGCGATATAATATCTCAATTTTCATCAGAATCATTCATCTTTGCAATGACTACACAAATAATGATATTTCAAAATAATTTAGGGTTTATTTACAATATAACTTCTGAAATGATTAAATATTGTTGCCTGATACTCTTCCTGTATGTGTATGTGGACGTGTAGAGAGCATACCTGGGTTAGTGTGTGCTGTGGAGGGCAGCTGATGGGTAACCAGAGAGCAGACCTTGGCATTGCGCTGCACACTGGCGCCTCTCACACGTCGCACACACAATGAGGTAAAGCCACCGCACATGTTATTTCCAGAGCCTCTGTCACTGCTGGGTACAGTTAGCATGTTAGCATGTAGAACATTGAGCCATGGAGAATCAGATGGATGACAGTGGAACAGTGGACAAACTGAGGTGAGGAGACTGCAGACCTGCTGACGGAGACCCAGACACAGACACAGGGTTTAGCACAGCAGCAGTCTGCTAGACACAAACATTCATTTAAAGAGTGTTTACATGTAAAAACAAGTTCAAATGCTTATTTTTCTTAATGATTTTTTTTCTCTCTGTTATACATTTAGAACAATAAAGTGACACTATATTTTTGTTGTGCAATTTGAACATCTATGACCAGTGCTCACTGTAGAACTATTTACATAAAGCAAATCTCAAAATGTTCGGTCATAAAGAACTGACCAATCAACAAACCAATCTGCGAAAGCTGTGGACAACTTTGTCAAGATGATCTCATTCTGTGAGCACCTGCAAGAATGAAAATAGTTTTTGGTGTTCTCTCCTAAATGTGTCCACTGTGGGCAAAATATTTAAAAAAAAAAATCATAGGATTATCATAAATTTTGAAAGGCAAGTTTTGAGTCATTTTGACACAATTTTGCACAGCTAAAATTATAGTCTACACTGGCAGGTCTTATTTAGTTCAACAATGGAACACAATGCACTTTTATTGTTGCTAGCCACACCTGCAGTACTTACGACTTATTACACGTACGGCATCAAGAACAACATGCAATATATTTACCTATTTGAACCAGGCTTCTACGTGATGTCAGGTCAAAGATAGATTTCGAGGCTTTTAGTGAGTTTAAGACTAGCGTGTCGGTTTGTGTGTGTCCGTGATGGCAGAGCGCAGCACTGGTGTTGGCAGAGGCTGTTATTTTTAGGGGGAAATGAGCTCGAGTGGAGCCAGCAGCTTATAAATATACCCTGACACACAAGCACTGTATGCACAAGTCATTTACCTGTATTCTCTGGAAATAGGATGCACAAGAATTATGCTGAACATTTTTTTTTTTTACTCAACAAACTTTATTTATGTAAAATACATTAACTATGCAAAAGGATCATGAGAAAATTTATATTTTTGCAGTAGAAAACATACACAGTGATTAGTAATATTGTTTAAAATAGCTTCCAAAGTAGGATGTAGCAGCTTTAAATATCAAGTTTATAAAACTTGTAGTTTAGACCTAGACCTGAAAATGCATATGATTTTGGTTAAACAATTTTCTCTGACAGTAAAGTTAATGTAGTTATTTATGTATCTATTGATTGACTGATGGATTCAGTATTCTTTTCAAGTTGAAGGCCCTCGTTGTTTAGCTTGCATGGGGCACAACATGTAATAAGCCATTGTAAACCAAAAGCTGATTGTGTCTCAAAAAAGTTACTGACACAAGATGACAGCACCCAGGTCTCCATCAAATGAGAATGCTGCATTTTCAGATGTACATGTTTTCATACTTTTTAGGATCTTTACGTCACTCTCATATAGAATGTTAGTATAGATCAATTCTACTGACACTTTGAAGTCAGTTTGATCTTCACTTGAAGAGGATGCAGACCTGCGAGCAGTGAACAAGGCCCTCTACAGGCAGCCACATGTATAGCATAGTAGACGACATAGCTGAGGAACAGACAAGGTTAGCCGGGGTCATGTTTTATGAATGAGTTGAATCTGTGTTGCTGGACACCACATCACTGTTCTCTATTTGTCCCTGTCAAACCTGACAACCACTTAACTTCCCTTTTAGTGGAAAGACAAACCATTGTGCATCGTCAGAACTGTTGGTCCTCCTTTGAGCTGGGCACTGTCCCCTGTATCTCTCCTCCAGCATTAACCATCCATGCTATATTTGCCGTGAGTGGGCACTGTGGGTGTGTACTCAGAGTTGGAAAGGCAAACAGCAGGATATTTTCATATAAATAGTAAATACACACAAGATGATGGAGGTATAGAGAGAGGCTGCCACAGTTTGTTGATGCTGACACACTTTCTTAAGCACATTACTGCCAGCTGCATTCACTCAAAGAGAGAAATGGAGGGAGAACCTAGGTAAGACTTTGCCATATTTATGAGGACTTGCATCTTTCAAGAACATACAGTATATTATGCCAAACAGACTTTTGTTATATTGTTATATTGTTGCCCCCTCCTCAAAAATATACCTGGAGTTGTACTTTTGCTGAATTCACACTTGTTTCATTAATTCATTTTTGTTGCATCATAGGTAGGTCAAGCTATCACTGGACTCATTCTACAGTCAAATTGTGTCAAAGGAACGCATGGCTCAGTTATGGGGGATAAAGACTTAATTTGTTTACTTTCTGATTTGTTTACTTTATTTTCTCTGTCTAAATTGGAAATGAAGGTGAAATTTATTAAAAGTACAGTTTCCAAATGCCAGAGAAAGTGAAATACCTTTGTCAAAGTGAACAAATGCATGTTTATAGGAAAAGTATGTGTACTTTAATGATAATGGATATTGGCTTGTAAACAAATGTCTTATTTGAGAGCTTGGACCTAACTACTTTTATAACAGTGTTGTTCTTTTGATCTGGTAAATCAGAGTTGACTTAAGTAACTTGGACGATCTGAAATGGATTTTGATACAGTATTGGGGACTTAATAAGTATTGATTTATAATGAACAACTAGTTTATTATCAATTTTGTAGCTATTATGTAAATGGTAAAATGGTACTTTTATTCAACCCTTAATTTGATACACAACATTTTTCAACTAAAGAGTGTTGTCTATTGCTATAAATACCACAATTCCTTAACACTGTATTTGGAGATTTGATTACCAGTAAAACTTTCAGCCAGGGACTCCACAGTAAGACTCTTTCACCAAATCATGGTTTTACATGAGAATGGCTAGAGACTGATGTGAACAGATTACAAGCTGCACTTTATTTATCCCAATGGGCCAACTGTGTAGTCTGTAAAATACCTCAGGCCTCATTTCAGACCCCACAATGACGTGTGAGGATGCCTTGGTCTAACAGGAGTTCCACAATAATCATGTTGTGACTTGCAAGATAAAACCATTGTGATGTTTTGACCAAAGTAATGAGAAAATATACAATATCTCTGTCCTCTTTCATAGAAATGGTTGCATCCAATATTAGTGTCAATGAAGGTCAGAATCAGAGAGATATTTGTACTTTTTAGCTATCTGCCTTAAATCTCCAGCACAGGCCAATATTTTGTTTTGGCTAACCTGTTGCCGAA
>JAIEZT010000013.1:24903270-24908270 GCA_019594935.1 Periophthalmus modestus | reverse complement strand
ACCAAACGCCACATAGCCTCGCCTCTTTAGGGCCAGAGAGCGCGGAGAGCATGTGTGAAGCCACCCCCCACCCACCGTAGGTCTACTCAGACCGGACCAGACTGGACCAGCCTACTACCATGCCTGGAACCGTACCTTCTGCATGTGGTTTGTCTGATTCAACTTGGACAACATTGTTTCTCCTGAACTTCCTTCATGTTGTGTCTTCACCACCACTCTCACATGGCGTTTCATTGTTGATGCTTCATATTTTTATATTGTTTAACTTATTTGTGGAGAGTGAAGAAGGACACAGACACAAGGCCCTGATAACAGATAGACAGAACATGTGGGGGGGTTTCTGAGAGGAGGGTCTGTTGCCCTCTGTACTTGCTGCTGCTTTGAGACACTATGAGAAAGATGTCCAAAAGGGAATACTGAGTCTGAACTGAATCAGGCTTAGACGAGGAGCAATTATCGCACAGGAACTAAATGCCGTTTGCTTCCAGTTTCATGACTGACTGATGAATGATTTTGAAAAATTGTGTTTTTGTGTTGTCCCATTTGTTGCCCTAATGCTGCTCCACTTTTTTTCTTACAAATAGACACACACACATATGCACACACAGTTGACACCTGTTATATATATTCAGAACTTCAACTAGTCCCCAGATTCCAAAGTCTGCTGGATCTTCCAATTAAATATAAAATTAAACAGCTTTGACAAGAGGGTGTCTTCCGTAGTAAATTTAACATGTATACTGATACGTCAAATACTGACATGAGTCCGCAATTAACATTATTCCCTTGACAATAGGTGTTAAATTAGTTAATTTTAGTCATCCATAGTATAAATTGCACAGTATATGTTGTATGCACAATTATAGTTGTCTAAAAGGTCGCTGACTACAACTGGGGCATACAACTTGGGCATTGCAACCAATATACAGTTATTTGACAGTGGAATGAAGGTAGGGTGACCACCTCTCCCTCTTTTGGTTGTCCTACACAGACATTTAGATCACTGTCCCTTGTCTGACTTATTTGGATAATGTCCCACCTTTTCAATGCTGCCAAATAAATGATATAAAAAGTGATATTTACACAGAAAAGACATACTGCGATATGTTGGCATCTGCATCTCTATTGTAATTCCAATCTCTTTGCGTTACGATTGATAAAAATCATATGGGACTATTGTAGTTATTTGTAAGCTTAAAGTATCCGTCCCTCTTTTTCTGCAATTTGAAGTGGTCACCCTATCAAGGAGGATTCAGTTGCTTCACTATGATTAGAAAAGAATTGTATTTTTTATTATACTTTACTGAGAACATTGATGAATTTGGCAGCCCTTCACTATTACATACTATATTTCTGTGACCCTGTAGCATGGCTTGATCCGTCCACTTTCTTCAGCATGTGGGAGGCTTAGTAGGCTCACAGCTAACAGCAGTAAACACAAACATGCATGAGTACAGGGGGTCGGTCAGAGGAGTAACAGCATGACGACTGAAGCACTTTGTCTCCAAGCGCACATACAGTAACACACAAATACACAGACACACTTGTGCCACTATCGGGACTGCATTGTTTTCTGAGCTAACCTGTACAGCCACCATTAAACCATTGTACCATTATAGAGTCATACTGTAGATCTGTATACACTGAAGACTATACTGCCTATGAATGTACGTTGATCTGGAATATACTATGCTGTGTCAAGAACTGGTGTTGTCACTTTTTCTGTTTGTGGAATGTGTGGGTGTTTTGGAAAGTGGGTGGTTTTATAGGAACGGTTTGTACTATTTATATATATATTTAATGTAATTAGATTGGCCAACCTGGCTATGTTGTATTCTCACATGATACCACGAGATGCTGTTTACATCACTGCTATCTGATGGTGTGCCAGCTTTGGTCTGACAGAAGAAGACCAGAGACCACAGATGAGCCTGAGCAAAGGCCAAGTGAGGAGAGGATGAAACAGGCTTCAAATATGCTATCTACTGGTAGAAAAAAAAATCAAAGAATTACATATGGTAGCTTTAATTTGTTACATTTAAATGGTTAAATAATCTCTTGTCTAAAGTATGAGAAAGACAAGCATAATAGTGTATTTGAGGTTGATATACTAAAAGAGTATATGGAGTTGTTTCTGGGAATGTGGTCCATTAAAATGAATAAATCAAACATCAAATGAATATAAAGAGATGGAATAAGAATGCAAGTGTGGGTACAGTGCATTGGACTGCATGATAGGCTGATAAATATGCTCAAAAAAAGTTACTTGTATTCAAAATATGCTCCTAAAAAGCAACTTTCAGACATACATTGTATTCAAAATACATGTATGTATATATATATGTATATATATATATATATATATATATATATATATATATATATATATATATATATATATATATATATATATATATATATATGTATATATATATATATATATATATATATATATATATATATATATATATATATATATACACAGGTTGGCCTATGTGTGTGTGTGTGTGTGTGTGTGTGTGTATGTATGTATATATATACATGTATGTATATATATATATATATTTAAATGTATGTATTTATATATATATATATATATATATATATATATATATATATATATATATATATATATATATATATATATATATATATAGTATAGTTAGTTAGTTAGTAGTAGTTAGTTATAGGACAATTAACATTACCACTAAACATTCAGTACTGTGACACACTAAAAGTTATGGGCGACACTTGTTTCTCTCTAAGCACCAGTAACAGCTATATATTTTATAAAGTGGTTATTATTCTATGAGTGAGGCGTGTGCTACATAGTGCTGCCTCCGTGAGGTACTGCGCTACACCCTGAGGTCCTTCCCTAAACCCCTGACACCAATAAAGACAATTTATGCTCCGTATATCACCAAGTACTGTATGGACTAGAGATAGTGCACAGAGCTTCCCACGGCAACGGCCCTGCATGGGCGTGTGTTTGGGCAGAAGAGCAGGAGAGGCTGAAGAGGAAAAGCTAGGCAGGAACACTGGGCTAAAAGTGGGATTATGGCAAAATGCAGACCACATGGCACAGGCTTTGTCTGTCCTATCAATATCAGAGTGCCCCCCTGCTCCAGTGCGGTAATATCTTTGACTTATACCCCTCCCCTTCTCAGAGGATCTGTACTTAAATATCAAGGGACCATGATGGCTTGGTGAAGTCATACTGATTGATCCAGATTTGTGTTCTATTTGATTTTGTATTACTAAAACAAATGAACATGACTTTCCATATCAATTATCTAAACGTAAACTAGACAGACTTTTACTCGTTGTCAAACAAAAATCAAATCATTTTTGTTCCTCCAAATTCTGAACTCTGCTTCAAATCACAGACAGAGGATTGTCTATGTTATTTGAAAAGACAGACAATTGAATATGACTGAATCTCAGTTTCGATTCAAATGTGAGTAATTGCACAGCCCTTCTCGCTTGTCTACGGTTGTTGGTGTGCGTGTGTATGGAGTCACTCAGCCAGTCAGATCAAGTTGTTTAGTGGTTGGCCATGCTGACAGTGGGTCTAGCAAAGTCAAAATTAAGTTACAACAAATTGCAGACTTGTGCATGGCAACTCAACACAGCTATGCCCTTAATGCATTTGGGTCCAAAGTTGTTTTTTATGACATACTGCTATTTAATAGTAAATTACAGGTATATTCATTGCATGGAATTTGCTGAGTACATTGCAGAGCCCACAAGACACTTCTTAATTGAATACTGCCCCCACTTGGAGATGAAGTGTAGTTCTTTTAACATATTCCATAACATTGTTTCAGAAAGTGAATTATATGATCAATAAACACCCCATCTGTCTGGTGATGACTGCAACATAATTTGGTATTTTAGTTGTGCTAAAATATATATATAAAAGTTATGTTTGTGTAACACAAATTATGGAAGCTAAAAGCCTTGTTCTCTCTTCACAAACCACCGACTGTATCCAAGGGTTTCAGAATAATGAAAAATTTGGACCATAGTATTTACAATTTTAAAAGCATATGTTATCTTTTGAAGGTGGAAAAGTCCTCAGTATGTTGCATATAACAGGAAGCAGAAACCCATGAATAGGCTCTCCCCATTGGCCACTGCAGTTCCTCTGGGAGCTCAGGTGATGGTGGTGCTTGGAATTAAAGTGCATATGACAGGTTTTCATATTTCTCTATTACTTTGTTTGGTGAGGTATACCAGTGGTAAACGCTGATTATAGTTTTACATCAGTCAAGTAGAAGTTTGTGGAAAAAAGGTTTTAGAAAAAAGGTACAAAAATACAGGAAATCCATTTAAAACAGAATACCATTACCTATGTCATCAATGGCACTTTAAACTTTCATTTTCATTCGTCTAATCATGTATATTGTGGAATTTAGATAGCATTTGGCCCATGGTTGTTAGGTAATAGTCATGGAATTACCTGTACATATCATGGAGCTCAACAGTGATCGCTGGCTCCAGATATGGGCAGTAAATTTTCTGTTATTTTTGTTTTTCCCATAGGCATTTTGAACAATTCAAATGTTAAGAATACAGAGATATCACGATATATGAGATATGTGGTAACTAATATATACTAATATATAATGTGATTGTTTTATGTAAAAAAGCAAAAAAAAAAAACAATAAACAAAACAAAACACACATTTTAAAAGCAAGATTCAACAAAATGCTTTAATTACTTAACACTTTATAAAGTTTCAGAAGCAGATTTTAAATAAAATGATAGGTGGTCGTTAGTTACCTAATTAGCCCTGAGCAAGCTTGCAAGCTTTCAGACTACACACACACACATTTAAAAAAAATATGAGAAATGTACTTCACTGATGAGCTTTATAGACATCTGCTGAATTATAAACTTAAATACAATTATGTTAACTATGTGAAATGAGTCGTCCAACCTGCCATATGCACTTTAACATGTGCAGGTCACAGTGCAGATCTTAATGCTAGTCTCA